>JAAGVU020000092.1:853729-864816 GCA_011763525.2 Mormyrus iriodes | reverse complement strand
GTCCGAGATTGATTTCAGTGATCCAAAGAGCCCTGAGACACAATACCATCCATGAGTTTAATTGAAAAACAAAATATGTAATCTTTATGACACTTAAATACAATTTGCATAATAATTTGGAATGTGGTATAGTTGTGGATGGGTATAGTGGTGGATGGCTTTACCTGTACATTCTAATGAAGGGAAACCCAGAAATGTGATTGTAAACGTCCAAAACAAGCGGGGGAACTGAGGAGGCAACTGTGTGCTTGTACATTTATTTATTCAGCAGAAGGTTTTATCAAAAGTGCCACACAGCTGAGAGAGCAGGGCCAGCCACACCCTGGGGGGTTAAGGGCCTCGTTCAGGGGCCCAGTGGTAACAACAGAAGAGAGACCACTCAGGCCTACGAACGTCCTCTGGAATTCACTGAACCCTCTCCAGAAAGACCACAGCTGTTCACTCCCAAGTTAGACTAGTTATCCTCTCCATCAAAAGGAGCCAGATAGGGTGGTTCGGGTATCTCTCTAGTATCCCTCCTAGACTACTCCCCGGGCCAGACCCAGGACACCGTGGGGAAATTCCCTCTCTCAGCTGACATGGGAGCACCTTGATATTCCCCCATGGAGCTGGAGGAGGTGGCCAGTGAGAGGGAGGTCTGGGCATCCCTGCTGCCCCCCGTGAACCGGAGAGGGATAAGTGGTGGACCATGGATGGATGGAATGACTACTCACAGACAATTCTACTACGTGCACTGCATCTCAGGGCTGTGGTAACGTCTGGGTCAGAAACCATGCTGGCAGATGGCTGAAACCGGTCCATGTAAATCTGATAATGCAGTATCTCACCCTGGATAAAGAAATGCACCGTTATGCACTAAGGGTGTGAGGATGGAGATGAATAAGGGGCTGAGAGCTCAGAGCCAGGCATCAGTGTACTGGGTGGAGGGTGGGGGAAGCTCTGGACCCTGGGAGGAGAAACAAAAAGACAGAGACCAGTGACCGTAGGCAAATCCTTTATTGGACACTTTCTCTTCATATCAGCTTAGTTTCTCCATCTTTCATTTGAGTTTCGGGGCAGTTTTTTTCTGGATTTTACATCTGACATATCTGAAGATCCTGTGATGGTCACACAGGCATTCAGGAGCAGCATTTGATGGACAGCAGAGCTTGGGTAGGGCCCGGGAGCAGAGGGAGGGGGTGCGCAATCCTAAGGGCTGCAGCAACCATCAGCGCCACACAAGGCAGCAGAGAACTGTGTAGCTGCGGCTGGGGGACCAGAAGAGGCAAGCCCTGTCCATGCCATCTCATACCCGACACACAAGGAGCATGACGGGCAATGCCAAACCACCAAGAACCAGAGTAGGTGCCCAGGCAGTGCACATTCCTGAGACCTGCTTCCAGGAGCAAAGGGGATCCTATTCTCCCTCGAGCGTGGGCCTGAAGAAAGCTGACCTGACGCTCGTTAGCGTGCGGGCAGCACCTCGCTCCGTAGCAACAAAGCTCTGGGTGTCCAGGCAGTGCCGTCACCGTGGATTAGCATGTAGTATCTCTTAGTACTGTACTCATTACTTATTACTGTGGCTGAGCCAGCTGACCTCACTAATAATTCAGTGTCATTTCTGCTCTTGGAGCAAACTTCTCCCAAATTTCTGTTTTTTTCCCTCTACAATAGTGCATGTGACTGATGGTCACCAGGGTGACAGAAAAAGCAGGGAATCAAACCACTCAACCTGCACAGGCAAAAAACACAATAATGATACAACGAAAGGTGGCTTTTTGAAACTGTATGCATGCATAAAATATACATGATATAAACCTCCTTCAGTCACTGCATGTGCCAGTAACCGGGCATAAAGGCAGGCGCGGCCCTGTTTGATGCAGGTGGGCTGACTAGACGGAAGAGCCTGTCTGCAGAGGCAGGGCGCCTGCGGGAATGCTCACTGCTAACAAAGGCCCAGGATATGCCTGTCTACTCCTGCGTGGTGCATAGACTCTCCCAGGAGTGCCCGTGTCCACAGGATCTGCTCTGGGACAGGGAGAGACGTGACTTTTGGAGTGTGTTGAGAAAGAACAGAAAAAGGTTTAAACACAACTGAGGAGAAAAATCGGACTCACGTAACCCCCTGACAGGACCCCTTCCTCATCTCTTTCCTCTTATACCCTGGCAATTAGAAAATTACTTTAAAGCTAGATACAAGGTCAGTAGAAAGTTCACAATTTGAGCAAATGAAAAATAAAAAGAATTGTATCATGATAGTATCATCATCATTAACATCAACACCAAGTCTAATTTCAGTCTGAAACAGGTTAGAAAACCAGGGGGGACTGGCTAATGTGTTTCTGGAGGTTAACGGAGATAATAAGGGTCAGAGGTCAGGGCTTTGCAGAAGGGGGCGATGGCAGGCCAGCCACTGGACAACTGTGATTTTGCTTTGTTTTTGTTTTCTTTTTAAATGGTAAAATTTAAGATGGAGCAGAAGCGACTGTCACATGATCCACACGCAGAATTATAACCATTCATTCAATAAGAATCTCTCACATTTCACTTTTCCCAGATCATAGGAAGATCCCAAAATTAGTGTCTATGTTAAACCGATTAAATGGGAAGAGAATTGGACAAATGGGTGGCCAGCAGATAAATGGTTACTTCCTCACCCAGTGGTGACCCCACCCCTCCATGCTATAAGCCACTCCCCTTCACAAGACCTGACCCCGCCCCCCATGGTGCTTATTAAGTGCAGAGGAGCGGGACCTAGTCCATCAAGGAATCGGGCCGGATCATGGTGGGCCGGCTCGGAGCGGCCGGGGGCCTTCGGCTGTGGGGAGAGATACAACAGGTGGGTAAGACAAGTCAGTCAGCAGGGGGAGCCAAAGAAGGATTAAACAGCTTGCAGCTCACTTGGGCACTCCAGGAGGAAGGGCGGGGGGAACGCGGGCGGGCCGGGAGGGGATCTGCGGGGTGTCCATGCTGCCCCCTGGCCCAGGGCGAGAGGGGACGGGGGGGGTCGGGGGAGGTCCTGGCGTGGGGCCCCTGGCTGCAGGGGGGCGGCTGGGGACAGAGGCAGCCGCAGGGGGCCTGTGCTGGGATGGAGGGCTGGAGAAAAATATGAAAGGTGTGGGAAAGACCCCGTGAAGTGTGGCTCCAGTCACCTCAATCTCAGGGTTAAATGACCTTCCTGGACCTACAAAAGGCTGTCTGGGCTTCTGCGTCGAACGAAAAGCTTTTCCAAGCATCCAGTTTATTTAGGAAACAATAAGACCACCGGCCATGATAACATCACTCATGAAGAGTTAGTGCTCAGCCTTGGCTGGCAGACTGACTCAACTGGAAGGCGAGGGGATCCACTCCCAACTAGCAGCCAATGAGATCCACTCCCAACCAGCAGCCAATGAGATCCACTCCCAACACACATTTCCAGGGATGCATTTCCAACATAACACTCTGAGCAAATGCAGTTTACATGTAGGACATGCATCTTAGGCTTTACTGTCTGAAAGGTCTTGTCTTTCTTTCAGAGTTACTTTCGGTTGTAAGAAAGTGACCCAGAAGCGTAGGCTGTGAGTGCCAGCGATCATTCAGCAGAGGCAGGACCTGCCGTAGGTCTAAGGAGGCTCTGAAATACACACAGCGGCGAGGCAACAGAGCTGCTGGCATCGGCAGACGGGGCACAGAATCAGACGGGACTTAAGGCCAGATTCATAGACCATCCAACCTAAAGTCACAGCACGGTTAAGAGGAAAGCTTGTGTACGTGTATTAAAGCGTAATTATGTATCTGCAAGACCCCACACATTGCAACTGCAGGTGAGGGCCCCAACCTGGTGTCCTTCTGGAGCCAGCCGTCGTTCACAGGTGGGGGCACGGGCACTGAGACGGTGGAGGTGCTGATGTCACCGATGATGTGCAGCGCCTCCTTCAGGGCATGGTACATGCGCAGCATGTCATCGCGGTGCTGGGCCTGGTCTGCAGATTCCTCCATGAGCGAGTTTTGGTCACCCGCTGAGTACAGGTAGGCCAGCAGCTCCGAGTGGATGAACTCCTTGGTCTGGGAAGGGCGGTTATAACCATGAATAAACAAACATTTCGTGCTCTCTGGTCTGATATGAAAGCCCAAGAGACAAAACTTATCTGCCTGGTACAGGAAGCCCATCATTTAATAATAATAGTAATGATTACAAAAAAAAAAAAATCATAAAAAAATTACATAATTTAATTATTAATACATATAAAATCCTTTTGGCAGAAATGATGGCTATAAAGATTGATTCCTGACTGTAATTGTAGGTAGAGCTGTCGCGATTACTCGATTACGAAAAAGCATCGATTAAAATGGTCCTTCTCGATTTACTCGGCAATATGGCGGAAGGGAGATGGCGCATAGCGGATGAAGGTGAAAATAAGGAGTGAAAACCATCAGTTGTGTGGAAGCTCTTCACATTGCCTGTCAGTGTTGGAAAGCAGAACTTAAATATGGCCACAGCTGCACTGCAATGCAAACACATCTTAAATGAGATTTGCGGGTTTAGACTCAGTCAATAATATTCATAGATATGTGCCGTTTAGTAGCCAAGCCCGTCGCTGTCATCACTTTGACTTTAAATCATTTTGCTTAATTTACTTTCAGCGATTATTCTATTAAATTAATCAAACTAATTGCTGCTAAAACAAATGTTAATTTGTTAGTGGCAATGTGCACATAATACAGTACGTTAACCATATACTATTAATTTGTGTGAACATATTGTGTGTTTTTAGAAGGGTTTAACGATATTTTTGCTATATTTAAAAAGTTGAAAACTTATTATATAGCCAGACTGAACTTATCCAGCCACAGTCTGTCAAATAAGTTGCTGGTATTGTCGTAGTTGTGCCAACAGACACAAAGCAGTGCCGACAGTCACTCTCCTTTGCTCAATGCCATCTCCATTAAATACAAAATGTTTCCCTACAGTGGAAGGCGAATGTCTTTCCGTCCCCAGCTCTTGTTCGCTTTTCTCCTCTTTGCTCCTTTTGTTTAATTTCTCCCAAGCTCCACGCGCTCTCCGAGTGAATCACACAGGAAGGAAGAGAATGATTATGATCGTCTCAGAGCGCGTGAGGAGCTCGTGCAGACTCGTTTTTTGACATATACTAGAATATTATAAATGGGAACCATCGTTAGAATTGCAAAGCTTGATAAATTAAAAAAAATCGGGAGATTACTAGGTTATTGATATAAATCGATAGTGACAGCCCTAATTGTAGCATAAGCTTCCTGTTAAATATGTTGTTCTATGTTGCGGAAGTTAGCAAAGGGAATCAGCGAAATAGGAGTTAATGAAGAGCATCTGTCGGTAATTCCCCGCTGGAATGACAGTAAAAGTACAGCAGAGGGCGCTCTGTATAAGGGAACAGACTGGGGTCTGGTTTGGATTATTTTTTACGCCCCAGAGCGTGTTATTTCCTGGTGGTAGGAATTGGCAGGGAATTTCCGATTCGATATTTTTTGCCAGTTAATTATGCATCATGTTGTTTTAATAGCTTTTGCTGCAAAGCAGTTCAGGTCCACACTGACGTAAAGACACAGGCCGTGACGGTAAACGTCTTTGTTATCAGATTGAGGGGCCGATCAGTCACGTTACTTTTGGTTCAGAATGATCAATAATACCAATGAGTACATTTGATAGATGCTCAAAGTGGAAAACATTATGCTAGTTTTGGCTGTGAGTCGGTTACGGCACATGCTGGAGGAGGACACCGAGAACAGGCCAGCGGGAACCACGCCGTAAGCCCTGCAGCGTGTGCCCTGCAGCCCCAGTGCCTGCTGGGAGGGATGGGACGCTAGAGCTGACTCACACTGTTGATCATGATGTGCATGATAGTCTTGGGCATCAGGTCACGGATAGACTTATTAACGATGCCGATGTAGGAGTCCACCAGGTTCCGAATGGTCTCCACCTGCCGCTCCAGCTGGGGGTCCATGGAGATGGTGTCAGCGGGGGCTGCCTCTTCGCTCTCAACCTGAGGCCGAGGGAAGGACATCTCTCAATGCTGAAGCGCTCGTGTTTGGAGGTGACCGAGACAACTCCGGCAGAACTATGCCTATAAATGTATGCACCAGGTGTCTATGACTGTAAAGGACATTATGTAAGCTTTATACAGGCTATACATGACCCACCTCCTAACACTGTGCTATAAGAACCAGGTGTCCCAGATCACTTTACACTAAATACTGCAAGATGCTGAGAACTTACTCAGAGGTACCGTCAGTGTTCTTAAAAGTAGCTACGCTTGAATCATTTCATATTTGTTTATAAATGAGTGTGGAAGGAACAAGAACTAGCAGATCAACTACATAATTATCTTGATGATGGCTAAGCTCCGCCTGGCAATTGCTATGCAGAGGTGCTTGCGATTGAGGGTGTGTGGAGGGTGCTCGCTGTGAACATACTTGGTCCTTTTCAGGGTAGACTCCTGCTCTCAGAAAAGAGGCTTTCCAGCTGTCTACATCCTCCTGGGAGGCACAGGCCAGTTCAATCTGCCGCAGGTCCTTGTATACATTCCTGAGGAGAGGCGGCACCTCAGACTGACGTGGCTGGTCGCACACAATCTATCGTGCAGATGGGGCATGCGGGCAGCACTGTACCTCTGCTCCGTGTTAAAGATGGCGAAGGTGTGCTTGTTGGACATGAAGCCCTTCTCAATATCTCTGAGCTTCAGGTTGTCCAGAAGCAGCATGTACTTCTTCTCCTTCTCCTGCAAGCATCCACCCAAACAGTATCACCATCAGTTCTTACCGTTTACCTGATGGACCTTTTTCCATCTCCCCAAAGATACCATCTGTGCCATGGTGGGCAGATTCTGCCAGTCAGGGCCTCCAAAGTGCAACAAAAGGTGGGAGAAGCCAATCTGAGGCCAGAACGTGCATTTGCCACCAGTCAAACTCACTGCTCTTAATTTCCCTTGTGGAAAAAACCAACCAGCTGAGATGGAGGGAATGTGAGAACAGCACTGTATGTGTGCGCGTGGGCACACGCCTCGACGTTTCCATTTAAGATGAGACATGCAGATGTCTACAACAGAAAATTCACAACCGCACACGACGCACAGGATCCCTGATGACTCGCTGGTGACACTCAACCGAGCAGAAATACGCCATGATCAGTGATGGCACAGCTAACTGAAAAGTTAGCATCAATAATCGCTAATCCGTTAACTCCAAAGTTTAATGTGATAACGCTGAACTGATAAACCACAACAAAAAAAATTAGCAGAAGCTGATGATAACTGCTAACATTATATAAATTTAGCTTCGGTTTGGTTTCTGGCTCTGAAACCTTTAAAAACATACCTAGAGAGCTAAACTTTTTACCTGTTTAACACTAGTCCAACAGATGGGACTTAAGAGTGATGACCAGGGGATATGTAGGACTCACCCAGTTATAAGTATTGTTGGATTCTGTAGAGTCTCTGGACTAAATCTGCATCGACATCATCTTTCTATTATATTTCTGTTTGCGAGATATAAGTGTTTTCGTTGGAGAAGTCCCATTTCACAACTGGCCCATGCTGACATTTTGCCCTCAGTGAGCCCACTTGGGGACTACAAACATGGCGCCATTTACCCAGAACTAGGACAGACGGTCTCAGCTCTTTATCGGTCTATAGCTCTGTCAATCAGAATCCGGAAAATACAATCGGGGGCCTGTATCAAGCAGAAGGATTTCTTCCTTACCTAGATAACATGTCAGATTTAAGGTAGTCTGGGTTAAATGTAAGTGAACGGAGATAAAGTGCATTTAAACTAGGGTTTATTAAACCCGACAAGTTATCCAGCTAAGCAAGAAATCCTGTGTCATGATACAGGCCCCTGTTCTCCACTTAGTTCAGGATAAACCAGTTTAAGTGGACTTTCTTTGCTCACTTAGATTTATCCTAGGCTACCTTAAACTTCCTTCTTCATCTTCCGCAGGTACCACATAAGAACTCCATGCGACTCCATGTGAACTTGAATGTCTACCGTTTTCTACCACTCCTGTACCTCAAAGTGCAATTCTTCTCTCACCAGGTATTTAAACATGAAAGCAGGTCTCTAACAATTTTTTTTACTGTATTTTTCTCTTATGTCCATGTCTCAATATGTCATGCTGAAATGTCTTGCATATTTATATTCTATTTATTAATGTTTCTTGCACTATGACCAATGAGATTGAAGTTTCACCTCAGTGTATGACCCATGCATCATACAGCTGAAGATGACAAAGATGCCCTGGATAACTGGGGTGTTAGTGAGGACATTATGAGGGGACATGCTGCTGGACAGCAGCTGGCACATTGCTAAGACAGCTGGGATGTGCATTTGAGAACCAAGCATCAGCCCAGCTTCTCATCAATACAGTCCAGGTGAAAAGTGTACTGGTGCTGTAGGCTTCAGTGAGAACATTCCAGTGCTTGAGAGAACATACAGCTTGATTAAACACCAATTCACCAGAACAACTCAAGCGAACTGTGCTAATATGAAATCCTGGAGATGCTTTTTGTCGAAAAAACATCAGCAACCGTCCACTGGAAAACAACCAGCCTCAACCAATCAGAGGCATGCAGTGAATCAGGACACCAGTTCTAACTAATCAAGAGCAAGAACTGCAATAAGGCAAAAGGTTAATGAACTGAAGTCCTAAACCAAAGCAAAGATCCAGAAGGGACCTCTAACGCAGAGAGGACAATGAGAATGAGTGAGTGCTAGAGGTCACTGTTAGAGGTCTACTCAGCATCCCACAGAAGAGTACCAGCACTAAGAACAAACAAACGCTGCACCTACAATGCAGTGTAATCACACAGGCCACTCCCCCATCCCTTACCTCATCATCCTTGTACCAGGACAGGGACTCTGTGGTCAGGACAAACCAGTATTCCTTGGATCCTCCCTTCATGATGCTGATGTTGATGGTAAGCCACCCTCGACGGATCACCTGTAGGGGAGTGGGGGGTGGGACACACGTCAGCTTCAGCTCTGGTTCTTGCAGGACACTTTGTGCAGCTATCGCCTCAGTGTCGGGGCTTGTTGGTGAGGGTGGACGCCAGCCAGATGCGAAACCAATCGGATGCTGATATTTCCGACCTTTCAGAAGTGGGGAGTAAGCTGTATCGATTGCAGGAGAGTGTTACAATATTTTTAAATATACTAACATTCGGATGATTAAATAGGGAAATACTGGAAGCTGTATGCTGTAACTCTTTTGGGGTGGGGGGGGGCAGAACTCCAAGTACTTCACATGAAATCTGTTTCTTCCCTTAAACCTAACCCTGCATCTACATGGAAGCAGAAGGTAAACCTTCCTGGCCCCACTGAGGTGGATGAGTTGATGTCAGTCAGATGGTCTTATGACCCAGCAGAACCACACATCTGGGCTTCAGCTCATTTCTGGTTAATGTCTCCTGTGTTCCAGGAGAACCTTCTAGCTCGGCAAGTGAGGGGCGGCCACCTGCAGCAGCGCTCAGGGAGATGGGGGTTACGGACCTTGCTAAAGGGTCCCCAGACATGTGACCATTCTGCTGAAGCCGGGGCTCGAACCAGCGACCTTCCAGTCACAGGTGCAGAGCCACACATGGCCCCCTGAAAATTATATATATAAAAATATAAAAATATAAAAATACTTTATATCATATAAAGTACCATGAATAATCACAGATACAACTGCTACTTCCATACCGGTGCACAAAAATAAGCCCCTCCAAAAGAAAAAAGAAAATAATAATAATAATAAAAACCAGAAGAGATGATTGCTAGGGTACATCTCAAAAAGAACGGAAGGGAAAACAAAAAGCAAGTCGCTAGTTTTAATGGGGCATGAAAAGAATAATTTAAAAATGGCCCCTGCTGAAGTGCCTCACATTATTGGGTAACTGTATGGGGCCGTAAACAGACCACTGTCATCAGTTTATCATGTTAAGGTAACACTCTGCCACACAAAAAAATGCACAACTGCTTAAACTAAACGCTGAAGACCAAGGCAAGTTATGTTAACTTTCAGCCAAATAAAAGGAGGATGTCATCTGAATTATTTCTCACAGAAGGGACAATTTAAATCAGCAGCTTACTTTTCTAAATCTTTAATCGAGTCTAATCTACAAGAGTTAAATATACACTGTGCACACTGCACTGGGAACAGGCCTGTGAGGTTCAGCTGCAGTTTAAGTGCTGCTGAAGGCAGATGGAGGCCCCTCAAGTAAGAATACAGCAGAACCAGTGCAAATGAGAGGCAGAACGATCAGAGAGAGAAAACCAGGACAGAGGTTTTGCCAGACGTGATCTTTGCATCTTGCTTTATGTTAAAATAAGTCCACGCACATCAACCTCGGATGACTGGGAGCGGCAGGAATGAGCCTCATCAGCAGAGCTAATAGGCCGGCAGAAGCCGCCTGCTGGGTTAGACAGTACAGGCCAGGTGATGAAGAGCTTCAGGGAGCCACCTTTGCCGAGACGGGGCCTCTGGGCCTGTCCTCTTTCCCAGAGTGCTCACTAGGCCAACGCTGGATTGGGTAACAAAGCCCAAACTGGACCTAAACTCACAGGTGCCTTGAGAAGGACGCGCCTGAACCTTCGTGCAAAGCAGAAAGTGACAGCATCTCTGCAGTTACGGTCAGAGCGGCAAACTCTGGCCAGGTGAAACAATCAGACTCGAGGAAAAGAGGGGAGAGAGCAGGAAGAATGATCAAGATCCACTCATGCAATGCGGTGTTCAGAACCAGTACGGAATACAGCCACACGGAAAAGGGCCGCTGCTAGAAAGGCAGCTTAGGCATCTACTGTGCGTAAAAACACATGAACATTCTGAAAGGACCAAGAACAAATCGGATTATTTTTCTGGGGTTGGTAACTTTAAAGATAAAATAAAATAATAATAAAAATACTCCATGTACGAGCTCATGTGGCCAACAAGCTCAAAGGGTCTGTCTCCGGGAAAGGTAGGAGTAAGAAGTGCACGCTGATTACAGCGCATTGCTGCACCCGCCACACGACAAACCGCCTCAGGGATGAGAACCTGAGTGCAGCCATGCGGTGGGTGATACCTCAGCACCACCCTAATCCGAATGGACCAGTGAGAGTGTTTTCCGGTGGCTGGA
>JAAGVU020000092.1:829851-852427 GCA_011763525.2 Mormyrus iriodes | reverse complement strand
GGTGGGAGTTCACCTCACAGCAAAATGGTACACTATGTGCAGAAGAATTGTTTAAAAAAAAAAAAAAAAAAAAAAAAAGATGCAGGAGGAGGGGAAACTGCTGGAAATCGCTCACTGACACCGACACAGGATTGAGGACGGGGGGGCACAAGTAACCGCCAGGGCAGGGGGGCAACAGCAGGCATATCACTGTATTACCAGGGATCACCACTGGGGGCACTGCAGTCCTAAACCTGACGCATTGCCGGGGCATTGAAAGCAAATAGGGATTATTGAAACAGGGCATGAACTCACATAGAACTCATCATCTATCTAGACTAACGTGACAGTAATTTATATAACCGTGATACCCTAACAACAGGACGCCCACTTAGCTCTGACAGAGGACGAGTAACAGGGTTTATCCAATTTACAGATCATGAACACACTAACAAAATTACCCAGAGATATCTGCAGACTGGGATACCTGTAGGACATGTACAGTGCGTGTGTCTGTGCAGACGCAAAAAAAAACAACAAAACACATCAGATCGCAGATATTCAAGATCAGAAGGGCAACTGATCTCATTTCCAAGTGACCTCCAATAAATGCAGTTACTGAGAAAGTGCTTTTTGTAAACAGGAAGAGGAAGCAATGACAGTATAAAATCACTGCATGACTACGGCGCAATGAACCATCACACACCGTCTTAAGCTCCACAAAGACAAGACATGCAAGTGTTCAATTACATAAATGTAGATGGCTGCGGCAAGACCTGTGCAGTTTGCAGCAATTATCACATTAAATTAGCGTAATCACAGGCAGCTGCCATTGGAAATTACAGGTAGCTGTGGGGACTGTGTGAATTACACCATTACGTAATTGAACCCAAGTCAGCAGCAGATGACATTTGTGCTACCTTGTCCTCCGCGCTTGGTTCCTGCATGAATGAAACGTGGAAAAGACAAACACATGGGAAGATACTTAATCAGCAGCATGCTTCCCGATTCTGCAGAACATTCCAGTGGAGAGGAGGGCACTGGCAGCTCAAAGGGTTACATGGGCCAAACATAAAATAAGGCCAGGGCAGAGCAACCGTGTGAAGAACCTGTGCCCCCTTCAGGGTCTTCATACTAGCAGAGCTCCTGCTGTGGGCAGGAGAAGGGGGTCCTGCAGAATGCGGAACGCAATCACATTACAGCACGTAGGACATCTACTGGAACGAGAACACTGGCAATAGTATGTGTTGCTTTAACAGCAGAGAAGACAGCCAAAGCAGGACGAGTACAGACTTCTGCTGGATCAGAACCAGAGAAGATGGCTGAAGGAGAACAACTGGAAACTTCTGCCTTAACTATTGACCATCCAGTAGAGCTGGATTAGAACGTCAGGGTCACATTTATCAACCATGGGTGCAAACAGTTTTGTGCTTAAATCTGTACGCATAGAATGCTATTTATCAGTTTCTTCCTGTGCATGAAATGTGGGAAAGTCATAACATCGCTGTCACTAAATATATGCTTTACAAGACAACTGACGCGTCTGGTACAATTTTCAGCAATATTCACTTGCTGGTAATTGACACATTACTTGCTGCAGCCAGTTAAACAACCACAAAAGTATCTTACCTACACTATATGAACAAAAGTCTTGGGATACCTAGCATATGCATATCAAGACATTCTGGACAATTCTATGCTTCCAACATAGTGGGAACAGTTTGGGGAAGGCCCTTTTCTCTTCCAGCATTACTCTGCCCCAGTGCACAAAGCAAGGTCCATAAAGACATGCTTGGGTGAGTTCGGTGTGGAAGAACTCCACTGGCCCGCACAGAGCCCTAACCTCAACCCCATCAAACACCTTCGGGATGAACTAGAATGGAGATTGTGAGCCAGGCCTTCAAGTCCAACATCAGTGCCTGATCTCCCAAATTCTCTTTTGGATAAATGGATAAAAATTCCCACAGACACACTCCAAAATCCCGTGGACAGCCTTCCCAGAAGAGTGGCAGCTGTTACAGCTGCAAAGGGGGGACCGACTCCATATTGATGCCTATAGATTTAGTATAGGATGTCATAAAGTTCATGTGGATGTAATGGTCAGGTGTCTCAATAATTTTGTCCATATAGTAAATTTCTGGTAGCCCAGCCTCATCCATGGGTGATGGAGCTGCACTGGCAAGGCCACCATCAGGAATGATTCCTGTTAGGGGTGTTTCACCTATGATGCCAGCTATGTTACCAGGCAGAGGCGACCCTGACAAGGTTCTTGGGTCCCTCCCCGCGGCACGGACATGGCGACGATGGGCTGCGGACCTTTTGCTGGTTCTGTTTTTCCCTCTCTGCATGTTTTTTAAAACATTATTTAATAGCAAAATACAAGTTCAAAATAACAATACGAGCATACAGTGCGAGATATATTACAGACAGGAATAAAGACACACGTCTCTTAACGGTTTCCTTTTTGGCAACATACTCTCCTATTGTGCAGTTCAAGGTGTGTTATGGAAGTTATATGCCCATACATGGGTCACTGTGGGCACCACTTTATTTAAATTAGTCTTGCTGTGCACACACAGTCACATTTAGAATGTGTGAGATTTATCAACGTTCATTTGTACGGCTGTTCGTACCCACAAGTGATAAGTATCAATTTGCCTGTGAATCTGCCGATTTGTACTTTTACAAACTGTTCCACGCACACTTTGATAAATGGGACCCCAGATGAGACAACTGAATCTATATGCCTGGAGACGTTTGACATGGCAGAACAGCAGAGAAAATGGTCAAATTAGGACAACTGGTAAAGTCTGCCTTAACTACTAACTATACAGTAAATACAGCTGGATTAGAACAAAAGGTGAGAATGACTGAACCACTTGTGATGGAGCAGAACAGCAGAGAATATGGCAGGAGGATTTCCTTACCCAGTGACCTTATCATGAAACATCCATCCCACTAATGACCCACTGGGGCCTCAGGTCAATGCATGGCTGACCCAGGGTGACCTCTGTCGCAATATCACATCTACTGGGACAGGATGGGCAAAAACACGCCCTGGGGTACTTATGAAAATCTCACCCGGCAGTGGGGACAGTAGACAGACCGTGTCAAGGTGAATTTAAGAGTTGGGAAAGAGTAAATAAGAGAGAATAAGAGAGGGAACAGACAATGCAGGTCTGTTTAAATGAGGAATGAGGACAGAAGAAGCAACAGAGACACTTAAATGCAGTTAGATCAAGTGTAGCCCAAGCCAGATTTGCCAGCACCTGGTGGTTGGCAGAGGGCGAGCCATGCGACTTATACACAACTGCAAGGAATAATTACATAAGCAAATTAAAGCCAACTGCGTCACATTGTTTTACATTTGCTGATTTGCTTTGCAGTGCAAACTAGTCCAGAGACAGAGTGACACGAGAGGCAAAATACTGCAGGTCATGTGGGAATGTGCAGGAGACACCAGAGACACAGCGATGACACCTGACCAAGGGGCGGGCATCAGCTAGGAGCCACTCTGAAGAGCTGAACTTAACTGAAGGGTGTCCTGTGCATTCCCAGGATGGGGGGGGGAGACCAGGAATGTCAAGAAGAAAACAAATGGGGGCTTTAACTTAGGACAGGTAGAAGAGTCTATGAGGAAGGGTCCTTGAGTTTAGGACCAGGAGGTGGTGGAACAGAAGAGCAGTGGCAGAATAAGCAAGTGAGGAGGGTAACCTGAGGGTTACACCACAAGTATAGGGACTTGGCCTGAGGCAATATGTAAAGCAGCTGAACAGTATTGAGTGTACTGGCATCATGGCGGGTACCTGGTTGGGCACGGCCCTCTTCTTATTGTTGCTCTTTTGTTGGGCACTGCAGGATAACGAAGAGAAAATGAGAGAAACGTGTCATACAGGCAGATGAAGTCCATGAAAAGAGATTCAGGAACTGGAATACATACTTGGCAAAGCCAATGAAGTCCTCGTGGTTGGTGTTGATGTAGGAGACCTCGAGATCAATCAACAGCAGCATCTACATAAGAGGACACCCATTAATGCTGAAGTGCATCCCAATTAGCACTCACCTGCACAAATGTTCTGGCTTGTTTACATACCTGCAAATTGTCTTGAAATGTCCTGCTTGTTGTGTGATATGCTGAGGCACACCCACCCAGACAACGCCCACGGGCACCCTTCCAGTCTCACCTGCTCCTTGGTCTTGCTCTCCCTCTCACGGACGAAGGTGCTGACAATCCTCTCCGTCTCCTCTCGTAGTTTGGGGTAGGAAGCCAGCTGTGAGCGACACACCCACAGACTGCAGCGACTGGAAAGGTCTCATGCCTATCCCCTCTATTGTCACATTCACTCGGACAAATGCACACTATGGATATACACAGCGTGTACTCTCACATAGGTGCTGATGTGGGCACAACACACAGCAGACAGTGATGCGTGCTGGACTTTCACCATCCATTTGAAATGAATCTGTTTGTCTGGGTTTTATTTTATCGATACACCAGAACAGCAGAACCTGCTGGAGACGGTTTCTGCTCCAAAGGCAGACCACCGTCATAACAGTTCATTCAGATCGACTGCAACTGACCAACTTCGTACGTGATTTATTCAGCTGGGTGGAAAACGTATTACAGTCATTCCAAGTGGATGGGAAAATTCTGATTAGATTGATAGTGTGTTAGCTGGGGAAGACAGGAAGAGGGACCAGAGGTGCTTTTTAGGGGAGCTGCAGTTAAAGAAATCAGCTGATTGGAAAGGCAAAGGAAACAGACCCTGCCATTCCACCATCTACCACTAGGTGGAGAGAGACAGCTGTTGCCATAGCAACCGAAAAAGTACAGCACCTACAGAGAACATGCCCTTTAGCTTCTTTAGCCCACCCGAGAGGGAGCAGGGGAAGGCCCATCAACTGGTGTTTTTAAAACCATGTTCAAATGCCAACATACTTCAAGTCATCAACAAGGCCACGACAACACATGAAGGCTTTCTCTAGCGAACACCCAAGACGACATCTAATTTTCGGCTGAAACACAACACGATTCTCCGAATCAAGTTGAATAATAAAGCGGTCATTTTACCTGCACTTAAAGTCTGACAATTTCCTCTGGGCGCCTCTGAGATGAGTCGTCACTGGGGTGTAGAGTGTCTTAAAAAAGCTGGTCTACAGTTACAGCCATGCAGTCATTATTCCATTCAGCCAGGCTGACACGGTTCAGACACTGCCTTTCATCTGACTGTGTGATCATGGAAATCTCGTCCTTTAATGGAGAGCATGAAGGACATCGGTGTGGTGAAGAAGGCCTTGCTTTGAAAATCCGCAAACTGAGGGCAAAAGGCAGCCTATAGTACGTTCCTGTAGCTCAACAATGTGAGCACTACACTAACAAAGCAAAGGATGTGGGTTCGAATCCCAGGGGGCACACACAAAAGCTGGAACCCGTCTCTATACTGCAAGTCGCTTCAAAAGTATTACAAAGAAATGAAATTACCCAGCAGAAAAGACAGGAGCACAATATGGTTAGTATAAGGGGTTTTGTGTCCAGGCTGGACAACACACAACAGGGGGAGGTGTTTGTGACAAAGGGGTGCACTGGTCTTATTTTATTCACGTTTCTCGGCATGTAAATGTAACTGCACAGGCCCAAAAGGAACCTGAGCTCTAGCTACAGCACAGATAGACACACGGGGTGGACTGAGCAGCCCGTCTACGTCAAGGCGGTGAATCCATCTGGCTTAGATTCGATTTGGGTCAGGACCAATGAGCAGAGTAACGGGACAGCCTCTGAGGAGAGAGATCCTCTAGCTGCTGAGCAGGGATGAGCAGGCATGAGCAGTGAGTGACTTGATCAAGGACCAGAAAGTGGTAAGGAAGGTAATCAACAGGGCCGGGGAAGGAGGAGCTGCACAGGCAAACAGGCCGTTCAGATCAAGGGTGAGCTTGGCTGAGGAAAGGCAGGATCTCTTTTTCCTGGTTGTCCTCTCATCCACTCTTCCCTCGACTTACATCCATTCATCCCTTCCTGTCTTTACCTTCTCAGTGCATTTTCTGACGAGAGTGGTGAGCTCTGACATAACCAGGTCAATGCACTTCAAACTAGGCTGTTTAAGCTTGAGGATTTGCTGTTTCACTATGGCCTCAAAAGCCAGGTCCGGCGTAAAGAGGCCTGTCCTGAGGAATTATGGGGGTTTATCACGTGGAATGAGCAGAGTTGGAAAGGTAAGCAGGGACAGAGTGGAGTGATAAAATGTACTTACAGCAAAGATAGAATGAGGATACAAGAGAGACAGAAGACAGCAAGAAAAATAGGAAACAAAAAGGTACTTTGTTTAGTCAGTTAGTTTGCACTTCCACTTCAACACAACACATAAACCAACACGCAAGAACCATAACAGGCACAAGCTGCAGGTCTTCACAAGAGAGCCAATGTCGAGCACAGGAGGTATGGGCCAAGGGCAGAACTACATCTCCTGAAAGGGATGCAGCAACACAGAAAGGCAAATCCAGGTGAAGGCCCAGAAAGAGTTGGGCACAGAATACTTACAGTCAAACTCATACAATTTGGTTTTTCCAAGGACATAAATTTTCAGTTTGGACCCTCAGTGTGGTCATATACAGAGTCCTTGGTACTGCTGAAAGGACTTACTCTGAAAGGTATTACTCTTTCAGCAAGTCCACAAAGGGCTGGGTACTCTTCAGAAACCTGCAGCTTGCCTGAGCAGATACAGTCCACTACAATCTTCCCAAAAACACACTAAACTTGGGCTGGGGTGGGGCACATGGCGCTTTGATTTGGATTAAGCTCAAGATTTTAGAAGGTCCATTTCCTATTGGCTTAGCCACCTTTTCTGCGCTTTACAGCAACATCTCCATTAGTGCTTCTCAACCCTGCTCCACTGTGAAAGCTACAACTCTCACTGCTAAAGGGTTATCAGGGGCAGGGAACAGCGTAGCAAAGTAATACTGTCAGAAAAACTCTGTCACACTTCTAGGTGCGCATACATACATCTCCGTTAAGGCAACGAGCAGCACGCTGCTGTCAGGAACGGTGGCGCCCCAGACCGGTGCTGAATTACTGACCGATTACCTTCTTCCAGGGACTGTGGGCTAAGAAACACCGATTCATGTCACATGTGAAGGGACAACCCTAAATGGATACACCAAGAGAAGGTACTCGGGACAGCACGACAGGCTGCCCAGCCCCTGGTGCCCCCCTTCACCGGCGCCTCCTTGTGGAGATACCTTCATGGTACACTGCCTGACGGTATTGATGAGCTCTTGAATGACCAGATCAATGCATTTGATGCAAGGTTCTTTCAGTTTAATGATCTGCTTTTTCACAATGGCCTCAAAAGCCAGGTCTGGAGTGAAAAGGCCCGTCCTACACACAAACCAAAACATTTACACATCCGTGTGTGCAGACCAAACATTGACACAAACACAGATGCAGGCAAAACACAGGGGTGCAGACCAAACATTGACACAAACACAGATGCAGGCAAAACACAGGGGTGCAGACAAAACATTGACACAAACAAAGATGCAGACAAAACACAGGGGTGCAGACCAAACATTGACACAAACACACAATTTGTCACACAAACATTCAGTCAGAAACCACATATTTACACAACCACAGATGCAGACCAAAAACAGAAATGTTAACAAAGATGACAGAGAAAGAGACAGGTGGGCACACAGACAACCAAAACACACATGCACACACACAGAGGGAAAAAACCAAAAAAAACAAAGACCACATGAATGATCACACCCAAACATTATGGACAAACAATATACAGACATGGCAAAGTGTGTGGCAGTGGAAAAGAAGCGGGGTCGGGGAGTGAGGGAAGAGAGAAAGAGAGATTTAGAATTCACACAAAAGACAAAACACTCATTTTTCAAAGCTGGAATGTGTTTAAAGAAAACACAAACACTGCAGTGAAGCAGGGAGATAAGCAGCACACTGGGGTGATAGAGGCGGGGTCAGAGGATGAGGGAGACGGAGACAGACGGAGACAGACAGAGACAGACGGACAGGGGCTGAGGGAAAGGGACAGGGAGGACAGGAGAGGCCATGACATAGAGATGCAGAGGGACTGAGGTGATACGAGCTGTGCAGGACGCTGCAGTGAGGCGGACCATCTAGACCCCACACTTGCCTCACTCCATGGATGTTCTTGATGGCATAGGTGATCTCCCGCCTCAGCTCCTTCTCATCAAATTCCATCTGAGGGTCAGAGAAAAGTTCAGCCAATCAGCGCCCAGGCTTCCACAGCACCATTTATGCTGCCCTGTGGGTTGGCAGTTCTAAAATATTCAGCACATACTCTGGATGAGAGCTAGCAGAAAACACACTGTATTCACTCTACTACAACATCTACTAGGTTCAAAGCATTCTTTACCAAAGGGATCCCCTTTTCCACATGAGTGAATTCTAAAAACCAGTAGACCGAGTGGAATGCAAATTAACACTGAAAAACGTGGAGTGCATTTCCACTGACTGAACTATGGTAACAACACTGGTGCCGTCAGGGGTAACTGGGGATGTACCTTGACCAACTCGAAAGGGAAGCGCTCGTGAAAGATGCGGTTGATCCTGGCCCCCCCCGAAAGCTCCACCGTATCCACCTGGTCCCCAGAGCCCTCAATTCGCTTCTCAAAGTCCACACCAAACTGTTGTACCATCCTGTGGGGCAACATTTCCACGGCCATGTGTGTGTGTATGCAGAGCTGCATAACCGGCAACATTACAGACCATCGACAGACTGTCGTAGCACTCACTGCAGCAAAGCCTTGGTCTTGCGTGTGGGGTCATCAGGTCGAAAGTTCTTGTATTCCTCCACCTCCTTCTCTAGGGACAGCAGCTGGCTCTGCAGCTTGTTCCGCAGCCCAGGCAAGGTGTCCCGGATGTGGTTGGTCAGTTGCTATAGTGGTGGGGGCACCGGAGGCAAGAGGGGGTGAGGGAGGCACCTTCATGCCCTTTAACCATCACAATCAAACAATTCTGTATTTCACCAAAACAGCAACCGCATGTCCATGAGTGGTAGCGATGAACCTTAACGATCAGCATTTCATTTTAAGGGAAACCATGGATTAAGATAGCAAGAGGTATGCAGACCATGAGGACTAAGTGAAAAAGAGCAGGCCTCAGAGGGAAATGGAGGCAGACCACAGGCGCCACCCTCTACCTGGTTGAGGGTCTTCTGCAGATGAGGTGTGCCCATGCGATCAGCCATGTGTCTATAACTCGGGTGCGACAGGAAGAACTTCCTCTCAGCCGCCAGTGCGGCTCGGATGTCCTTCCGTCCATCAATGTCCTTTTGGCTGCGGTTGACGACACCAATGTATCCTGCGGGTGGCAGCGGTGAGCCTTGAGTGGGGCATTTCTCTTACAGCAGAAGCGGAAGGACAGGCCGCAGAGGGGCCCGAACGGGGCCTTAGTCAACCCGGGTGCCAGTACGAAGATGCCCTTTATATCCATTAGCAAAAATGGAAGAGAAAGCCTAAAAGCACCTGCTGACATTACAGCTGAAGCTGGGTTTTTACAGAAAAGGACAGAATCAAACAGGAAGCGTCACCGCTGAAAGGCTTCGCTTACACAAGCTTCTTCTGACCTGGAGCCGGACAAGGTCCCTCTAGAGCTGTGGTCAACGGGATATATACACTCACATAAACGGACAAGCATATCATGGCGCTTTCAAAATTCTCCACAACTGTCCTTTTTCTGGGGTGGAATGATCATACAACATGCATTTTGATTCCAAGAAAAATCTGAAGTTTTAATTTATTGTGAGATCTATAAAACCATCAAAGGACAAAAAAAAAAAAAACTCTACAAATGGCATCAAATATGCACATATACAAACACCTACTTAGATTAATGAAGTGGTGCTGAAAGTTCCAAAATGTCTTTTAAATTGGTGTTAAGGCCAGTGTGAAAGCTCAAGGAGCTTGGTGCTGATCTGAAAAGGGATTGCAGACTTACGCAGGTCAGGAGCGTCTCTTGGAGCCATTTATAAACAACTTCAGATGCCAAGATCATCAGTTCAAACAACCGTTTATAGGTACAAGTTAACTGGAGCTGCAGTCCCTTCGCCAAGGTCTGGAAGAAGATCCAAACCGTCACCCGCAGCTAAGAGGAAACTAGTCCAATTCAACCCAAGAGCCACCAAAAACAGGTCTGCCAAGAAGTGGAAGCTGCCGGAACAGAAGTGTCACTCTTCACAGTCAGGCGAGTTTCACATCAGCATGGCCTGGGAGGCTGCCATGCAAGAAGGAAGCCTTACTCCAGAATCGCACCTTCAAGCTTGACTGAAGTTTGTGGCTGATCACATGGACAAAGAAAGGACTCCAGGAGAAACCTTTTATGGTTAGATGAGATAAAATTGAGTTTTTTGGAGTTGAAGAGGTGAACACAGCACCCGCCGTTAAGCTTGGTGACTGCATTATGACCTGGGGCTGTTCTGCTGAATAATGAAGGCTTACCTCACAGTTCTTCAGCAGAACCGCAAACTATCAGCTAGAGGGTTGAGACTTCAACAAAACTGGGTGATCCAACAGGATAATGCTCCTTAACACCCATCAAAACTGATTTTGGAATGGCCTTTTACAAAGTCCTGACCTCAACCCCATCGGAAATATGCGGATTGTACTTAAAAGTCAGGTCCATGACAGGAGAAGGAGGTAAGGAGCCTGTGCTGATTACACCGTGTTGCCGCACCCGCCACACGACAAACCGCCTCAGGGATGAGAACCTGAGTGCAGCCATGCAGTGGGTGATACCTCAGCACCACCCTAATCCGAATGGACCAGTGAGAGTGTTTTCCGGTGGCTGGAGTGCCAATCCTGCCACCAACCCACAAAAAGTTGGAGGACCTCCTCACAGGGCTGGATGTAGGTTAACGTCAAACCCAGGACGAAGCAATTGCAGGTTAAGGGCCTTGCTCAAGGGCCCAATGGAGTAGGATCACTCCTGGCATTCATGGATTCAAACCAACAACCTTCTGATTGCTAGGACAGATCCCTAGCCTCAGAGCCACCACTCCGCCCAAGTCTGAGGCTAAGAAACCAATATATTTGGTTGAATGCTACTAATTCTGCCAAGAAAAAGGGTCAAATATCCAACTAGAATTATGCCAGAAGCTGTTGATGGTTTATATTTTTGACCCTGTATGTATAAATTTGACCCTGAACTGCATCGCCATGTCCCTTTGGTTTCAGAAAACTCACAATAAATTCAAATGCGTGTGCCATGTCAGTGATTTCTTTTTTTGTTATGATATTGATGTGTGGTTTATAATAATTCCACATCGGAAAAAGAAAAGTACAGACCACAGAAACGGTACAGACCACAGAAACGGTACAGACCACAGAAACGGTACAGACCACAGAAAGTGCAATAGTGCCATGGCATGAATGTCTGTGATAACTGAATGTAAACTTTTGAGCACAACAGCATAGTGTGTTCAACCTCATGTGAGTGTGCGTAATCATTTGAAGATATTTACGCCAGTGCACATACATGCCAGTGTGCCTGACACTATTTACATACTCCTGCACAGCAGTGCGCACACACCCGCGTGACAGACACTGCTTTTACATACCCCTGCGCAGCAGTGTGCACACACCAGCGTGACTGACACTGATTTTTCATACCCCTGCGTAGTAGTACATACACACCAGCGTGATAGACATTGTTTTTACAAACCCCTGCGTAGTAGTGCACACACACCCGCGTGACAGACACTGCTTTTACATACTCCTGCACAGCAGTGCGCACACACCCGCGTGACAGACACTGCTCTTACATACCCCTGCGCAGCAGTGTGCACACACCAGCGTGACTGACATTGCTTTTACAAACCCCTGCGTAGTAGTGCAAACACACCCGCGTGACAGACACTGCTTTTACATACCCCTGCGTAGCGGCAGCAGCTTGTTCTCTAGGACCTCCTTGGCATCCGTCCCCTCGTCCATCAGGTCCAGCTTGGTGATCACACCGATGGTGCGCAGCCCTGGGACATGGGGAGGGGGGCATCGGATGTACATCATCACCATGGCAACAGCCTTCCTTCTCTAGTCATTACATTAAAGAATTAAAGAATAAAAACTCCTGACATAATGCAGAATAACGGCCCACTGTCCTTTATTCTTCTCTGACCCGCGGTTGCCCCCCAGTCCTGCTCTGAAGCTGGGTGGTGAACCCTACCCTGCGGGTCGACCTCCTTAGAAACCTTGAGGGCGTCAGAGTTAGCAAGGTCAGTGTTGGCAGGCGTGACGGCCAGGATGAGGCAGCTCTCCTTGGTGATGAACTGCATCAGCATGTCCCTGATCTGATGCTCAATGTCGACAGGCTGGTCACCCACCGCCACCTTGGTCATCCCCGGCAGGTCGATCAGGGTCAGGTTCAGCACTGCAAATGAGCAGGGGCATAGTCTGCGTCTGTATCTGATATCAGCAGTCGACTGTAGAGGTGAGACTTATGAGGCAGAAATGTGTGTCAGTTACCGTTGGGAGAGTACACCCTCAGGTTGATGGGGACGGGCGAGATGCCCTTGTTGGAGCCCGTGATCCTGTCTGTCTCAGCCTCGATCTCCAGCCGCACCTCCTCGAAGTCGACAAACTTGCGGCCTTTGCAGTGCAGGAACTCGGCATACTCTGCAGAGGGCCATCCAGACAGACGGGTGAAGCCAAGCAAACACACGCATGCATTTCACTCTTTGTGACAACGGTTGTGATAAACGAGAGAATAAAGACCACAAATTTGTTTTTTTTTGGGGGGGGGGGCAGCCTTACAGCATCACCTCTCTGAGAGAAGTTCAACACCATCAGAACTGGCCTTCTGCACCCCACGGAGTCCAAATGTTCTCCCAGTGTGGCACCAGTTCCAATGCTACAATTTTCCCCTGCAGTTAGGCTAGCTGGCACCTCTAAGGCCGCATGAACCCCAGCCCCATGCCGTACGCTGGCACTGTGACCTAAACCAAGACAAACTGCAGGAATGCGGATCCACAAAGACAGCAAAGAACGGCATTCAAACACACACCCAAAATGATAGACCCAGAAGGATAACTAAAACCTCATGATCTCTGCAGAGCAATGGAGATGTCACTAGAGGAATTTCCATCCAAAACAACTAAGTTATCTCCCCACCAACACAGACAGAATAAATATCTCCTGCCAAAATAAATTCTTGAATATTCTTTTACTGTAATTCATCCTTTGCTGGGCCTTCTGGGAAGTGAAACCTTCAGGGTCCCTACGAGTGCGCCACCTGCTGGCCTGGCTGGATGAGAATCCTACGACTGAAGCACGAATGCCTGACTCAGCTGCAGACTCCCCAGCACATGGATACAGAGAGCTGGACCCTAATGTGCAGGAGTGTTACTCACTAATGAGACTGAGGCATTTCCGATCATCTTGGTAAACTAAAACTGTAGGCTCTATTCCCCAAGCTCTGTGCTGTTGACGAATGGTTCGTAAAGTTACGGGGTGGACTGCTGCTTTAAAGGAAGCTTTTTCATCTCTGGGACGGAGTAACCAAGCTTGGAACACAGTGAATGGAGTGTGGAGAGGCGGGTGTAAAGACCAGCTTACAGAGACCAGGACTGCTGATCGGACCCATCACGCTGAGGACCGCCACTATCATCCAGAAAAATTGCAACCAAAGTTGAAACTCCAGTCATTCGACCAACTTAAGCATAGATTTTCCCAAATAATAAAAGCAGTGCAATTTGGGGACGCCAACAGCAGGTTGGAACACAGGCTGAACAGAGAGCAGACAGCGTCTCGCTCTGCGATCAGAACCATATCCAGAGGCCACCGGCGCCGAGCTGCGGCCGATAGCCTGCCAAGGGGCACGGCCCAAAGGTCACAGCTCTGCCTGACCGGCCGTGGATGTAAACCAAAACCAGTGCCACAGTGAGAGCTGGAAACGGGGACGAGGATAGGCTTTCCGTCAACAGATACACACAAAAAGGTGTTATGTGACCTGATCCAAATTTGATCGACGCTTAACAAAAGGGAAGGCAGGCAGCTGGGAGGGAGAACAAGGGCAACTGGCCACCAGGACGAAACAGGACCACCAGCATCGAAGAGAATAACCATCAGCTGAAAAACGATGAGCAATGCTGACTTCTCCAACAATAAAACAAGTAGTTACACCACCCAAAATGTCATTATATTGCCCAATTCCTTTATCCCTTATACACACGACAGGGAAACGCTTTACAGAAGCCAAATAAACAGCAGACTTTATGTGATATACGGTAAATCTCTAATAATAAAACAGACGATGATGATAATAATAAATAATAATAATACTGGGCTAGCATTTTGGTGAGCTTTATTTCCCAGGGCAATCAAGCTTTCTTGTTGCTATTACGCTATTGGCTCGTGCCACCCTCTTGGTGTACTGTCAGGTAATAGAGTGCTCCGAGCATGTCACAACAAGCAAGTTACGTCAGGTACGGCCTTATTAATACACCAGTCATATTCAGTACACTGCTGTGACCCAGGTTTTAATGTTTTTTTTATTGCATCTCAAATAAATCTAGATTTTAAAACAGTCTTCTTTTCATTTGGGCTAGTCAAAATTCATTTCGGGCTACCAAAATCTGAAGAATTCCTGCCCAAAGGGCTACCAGCGATTTAGAAAAGAGTCCTGTAATTAGTATTATGAAAATGTAAGTAAACCAGATTACCAGGGATAGGTAGAGCCACCTGGGACACAATGTAACTAGGCAGTGGCGCAGGAGGACAGGCGGGGGGGAGAGCAGGAAGGCGGGGGGAGAGCGGGCAGGTAGACATGGGAAGGTAGAAACCCACCTGTACTGCTGTTGACCAGCTGGAGGATGAGAGGCCTGCGGGTGACGATGCCGGAGCCCCGGGGAAGGAAGTCCCTGCAGCAGCGCAAGAGGGAGACACAAGGAAGCCCTTTGTCACAGAGCAAGGGAGGGCACAGTGAGCCCATTTAGGATGGCCAGCGCGTTTTTCACCAAGCACTGAGCCTGGGCTGACAGCCGGCACAGCCAGAATTCAGCCGGGGGTTAGAAACGGCATGCGGACACATCCATTTGCAAACAGAATGGACACGCTCAGGACTCCCCCACCTTCATGACCATGTGGTGCCACAACAGACAGATTTCACCCAAAAAAGCTTCATATCTTGCATCATACAGACTCTAAAGCAAAGGGTCCCTTACTCTCCTAATGACCCACTTATTACCATAGCGCCATTAAGTCACCACCTATCAGCTGTATCAGACAACATCCTACCTGTGTGACCAGCTTTACAGTACAAATAAAATGATACTGACATGATATTGACTGACACACAGACAATGGAGTAAAGTCAGTATTTAACCCGAGATCAACTGCTAATAACTTCAGAAGCGGATACAGGACATTTCTGTATGATGACATGAAATGAGCCGTGACCCAGGCTTCTACTCAGCAGTCTGGAATAGCACATTTCCCAAAACAAAATAGATCCACATGTATGCTGGTGTTCATTTACTAACTGCACGCACAAGCAAATAGCCCGACCAAGAAGCAGAGCGGCCGCTGGGCAGAAGCAGGCAGACGGGGTGCTGTCCTGAGGCCTCGGCAGTGGGGGCTGGAGTTTGGCCTCCGCTTACAGCGAGTAATGGTGAGGGAACACTCGAGCATGAAAAGATACTTCTGTCTGTCAAACATTTACTGGACAGCCTGATCGAAATTTGAATTCCCACCTCTCTCTCTCTCTCATATCTTTATGGGGATTCTCCATTCATTTATGTAAGCATAACCCTAATCCCAGCAACCTTAACACCTACCCAACCCTAACCTTAACCATAAATAATAAAACAAAACACAAGACTTTTGACATTTTAATCTTTTGTTTGCCGTCAAGATTTTTATAAAACCGACGTTCCCCTTGTGGGGATCGAAAAAGTGGTCAAAATAACAGGTTTTTAGTACATTGTGGGGGCCTAACGTCCACATAAACATGACCACTCACAAACAAACGGACGGATGGACGGGCGGGCTGTTCTAGGCCACCAGGCCCAATCAATATCCCCATCACTAACTGATTAGAGCAAACACAAACCATATACTGGTCAATGAGGCGCACGGTGCTCAGAGGTACTGAACACCAGTCACCCACCTCCCCTGCCAGCCAGGGCCAGTCCCTGAAGGGTAATTAACCACAAACCAGTCAGTCCCACACAACACATAGGGAGGATTACAGCTGATACAGCATGTTAAAGACACGCATTCACATCAGCCAGAAGTGTAAATATGGGGTTCCCTGGAGAAAAACAGACAGACACACAGAGACAGACAGACACACAGAGACAGACAGACACACAGAGTAGATATATCTTTAAACATCTATCTTTCGACCCACTGTGCCATTTTTTATCGTTACTTGACTCTACCATATATCACTTTACTACCGCATGTCAAATGTGGTATTTTATGATGTATATCTTTCAACATATAATGTCTTACGTTAGACATCTCATAGTAGTTAGTACTGCGCACTCAGTATTTATTGCACTGTAACATTGCACTGCTTAACTGTCATCTGCAGAGAAGGCATTCAAGTAGGAATTTCATTGTACTTTGTATATATGACAAAAAAATTTGAATCTTCAATCTAAATCAAGACTGTCAACGGAGCAATATGTCTGATTTGTTCATTCATTCTCCCTTTGAGCAACTGATCAAAAGCCATGCCTGACCCCAGTCCGAATGACGCCGCCCCGGCCCATGCCATGCCCACACTGCTCATGAAGTTTAAAGAGATATCGACTACAGAGAAGCACTGACGGGTGGGGACAGTACTGGCAGACTGCGTGAATGCTGACTGCGCACTTCTGCAGAGTCACATGAAGTCACTAAGTCATTTAGGTGCGGTCGGCTGAGGTGCCTGCAGAAAGGGCCGCCCGCCTGGGCTGTCAGGCGTCTCTCAGGGGAGATGGGCCTTAGTGACGACGGCGATGGTACTTGAACTGCAAAACATGCAACAGCAGAAATCAACCAGTAATATTCAGCAAAGATGAAGCCTGTAACAGAAACTTGCCTCGACCTGTTGGGATATGGGGGCTGTCTGAGTAAAAGGCAGGATGAAACCAGCACACTCATGCAGCCTGATCAAATCAGTTTACTGATCAGTACCCATTCTCCAGCCTGCAGTGACAGAACTATAAAATTAGCCGGGCTGAGCTCATACATCCAATCCCGGACACTTAAAAAACCCTCAATAGCTAGCAAAACGCGGGCTTCCGGAAGGAGCCGGGATGTTCCAAAAAGGAAACAGGTACCCAGCAGGGCACAGTTCGAGACGCACTCCCCAGCCAGATGAGGGGAGCTTGACAGGTCACAACAGGAATAAAAACACAGGGTCAAATTCTTGCAGAACCGCTACTGTAATTTGCATCAACAAAACTCAAACCCCATGGAAGAAACTCAGTTTTAAAAAGCCAATAGAAGCTTTAGACCCAGATACGCCCTTATTTCATGTTTTAAATTATGCCAATTATACACATCTGGAGAATGATAACCCAAACAAGCAGACATTGTTAAAATGCACTAGATGGCTTACGATGGCCATTCATTGGCCAATAGAGCTTGACAGACATGCAGCTGGAGCGCTGTGATTGGTCTGACTGGAAGGATGTCCAGCCCCGAGGTGGTGTACCGCCCAGTCCTTTATCCCACCTTGGTTTTGAGACTACCATGCCAAACAAAGAAGCATACAGAGCATGAACCAAACTGACGTCATCTACAGCTGTTTTTACCATCTGCTTATTTTAACCCAACACAGTTTTTCCAAAATGCCTTCCAGGCTGAAACTGAACTGAATTTTAATACATGTGTTACAGATTAACATGCAGAATAAGACTGTATTGCGAAAAATGACCTCAATCAATATCACAATTTCATTCAATGACCTTAGAAGTAGGCCTACAACATATGAGAAAAATGACATTCTGTGTTTTTAGGTTTTGTGCAATTTAAAATCAGACCAGTCAATGCTGGTTTGAATCAACCTCATCTACTCTCCATTGAAAGAGGGCTGTTTTTGCACTTTAGAGTCCCTCTGAGCCCATTTTACACAAATCGCTTTAGAGTGTCTGAGCCCACTGCACCATAAGCATTCAGAAGCAGTGTGAATTATAGATGGGGATGGTCACTTCAGACAGTACTAGGACCTGCATAACGTGATGGGAGCAGAACTGGTGGGACCCACTCAGGGCATCCAGCCAGAGGTTTTCATTACGAGTGCAGGTTCAGAAACCCTCGGGACCCGAAATTTTCAGCGGCCGGCCAGCATGCATGTCAGTCCGTCGCACATGCCAGCCCAGAAGTGGCAGAAACAGACTGGCACACGGACCGCAGGAGCAGTCGAGGGGCCAGGGAGGAAAAACTGCAGCCCAACACCAGTTCAGGGCGCAAAAGCTGGGAAGTCTTTAACGACAATGGATTAGAGTGTGAAAGGGAGCGAGACTGAAAACCGCAAATCCTGAAAGGCCACTATGACTGATACTCGTGTGTGACAGTCGGCACTGCATGTCTCTCTTGGAGAGCTGCTTTTAACGCCAATGATTTTCCTCCCTGGAGAGAGTTTGCCTTTCACACCCAGGAGTAGTAGAGCCAGGGAAGCCTTGAAATGAGCCAGGACAGGGTGACCACATGCTGACGGGATTTATCCCTTGGTCCCAGACGCTGTCAATACGACACGCACAGTGCCAAAACTCCACCCTCCATGGCAAGCGGGTCCTCATGCAAACCTTGCGCGATATCCCTAGCAACACTAGTGCAGAAATTCCATTCCTCCCTCCAGCATCATCTCCTTCTTTGCTCCGGAGGTCAATCATTCATGGCGGTCTAATTTGTAGGCTGCAGATGGTGAAAGTATCACCGAAGCACACCCATTTAGCCACTCTTTTAATCCAGGTCAATGGTGCTAAATGGAAAAACAATTACCACTGGCCAACTACAAAAACCGGAATGTTCGCTCAAGAAGGGCCGAACTCAGCCATTCTCGCAGAGTACGACAGTTTCCCTCACATCACAAAGGCAACAGATGGAACCAAAATAGAACGGGTTCCATATCAGTCACTTTAACCTAGTGCTAAAACATTTTTAAAAAGCAAAAAAAAAAGGTTCTGAACATACTTAAACATTTACATATCTGTCCAAACCAAGTCAGTCCATTCAACAGCACGTAAAATGAACTCAGCCACATACTATGTAAGCATGGTCAATTATGTTCAATGTTTATTTGCACAAGCACTATGATGACAGCACTTTGCGCAGTTAAGATTCACGATTGAACATAAGAATGGATAAACAAAAAACAGAAGAATCAAAGAGTAATTATGCGGAGAAAGACAAAGGGGCAGCAGACTGAAGAGTCATTGTTCAGGCCAGCAGTGCTCAGCCGGCACCGAGGAGGATTCTGACCCCAGTCAGTCCCGGTGGAGGCATCATGGAGATAATGCTGCATCACCTCAGATCGAGGGCTGCACATGTGTGAGATGCAAAAAATGAAACAAGAAGAAGCAGCAGCACATTGATAAATCAAACACAGACCGATACCCACGCAGCAGCATGCTGGCAGAATAAAAATGCACCTCTCCCCAAACACGTGCGTACAGCCTGAGGCAGAGCAGCTCCACAGATTCTGCCGATTATATGAGATTGATTTAAGAAGAAGGAGAGGAAAAAAGAAAAGCAAAGAAATAATTCCAAGAACTAGGAGTCAGTAGTTTCAGAGATAGGGAGTGGCCGGTTGAGGGTCATTAGTCTTTGTAAAGAAACACCACAAAAAAAAACAAGAATAAAAGACACACAGGACAGCTTCAAATAAGACGCACACACAGGAAACGTCATATGAACAAGCAGACACTGACCCATTCAAATACACATTCAGACTAAAGGAGGTCCTGAGAAAGAGTCTTCCTGCCATGACGTCACTGCTCACGCGCGCCAGGACCGGGCTGCTCCGGACCACCGGCTTCTGGGCACCGGGCCCAATCAATTTCCCCGTCACTCACTGCCACCACACCGGGGTGCATTACAATGCAAAAGTACAGCAGTAAAGTTTACTGTCCTTAAATGGGGACTGCAGATTCAAACTCAGGTCATATAATTGGAAAGGAAACTTAACCCTTCGTGCTGAACAAAAGGAACCGGTTAACAGCATAAAAGTACTTAAATCGCTTAAGCGACGTTGGCCAAAAGTGGCCATTAATATTTGATTTTTTTGTCGAATACCTGGTATGGACGCGTTTTTCGCCCTACGTGCATTTGTTACATGTGTCAGTTTGGACCGAATTCACCTTTCACAGCTGGCCCTCGCAGCGTCACCGCGCCTCTGGGGCACTGGGGCCGGTTGGCAAAAAAAGGAAAGAAGAGACACAAACCGACAAAAACATAAATTAAAAATAACTCCGGTAAATACTTCAGCTGCTTCCATGTGCAGCTGTAAACCTCGCATGAAGCTTCGCTGCCCAGCGCCTCGGGAAGCGCTCACGAGGCACCGGGTGGCCGCGAGGAGCCGGCGCGGGGCGGCGCGGGCTGCGAGAGCTGGACGCCGCGCGAGGGAGAGGAGGCGGAGAAGGATGAGGATGAGGAGGAGGAGGAGGGCGGCGAGGGAGAAAAGTCGATTAAAACTGAGGAGGTGCGCTTACGTCGGCCTTGAAAACTTCTAGTCGACTTTAACGGGACTTTATTCAGGAAACAGTCTTTGCTTCGGTATCACCTCTAACCACCGTCACACTTACGCTCAATCCGCTACCCAGCGCGCCTTTAACTAACGGCGAATCCACGGCGCGGAGTACAGCGAAACACAAACCATGCCATATCCCCCTTCAACCTTTTTCACGGTCCCCCCCTTTTAGCATATACGCGTAAACAGACACGTTCCGTTTTCCCCGTTATTTCTAAAAGAGCACGGCGCTCCCGGCCGGAGCCCAGGCGACCGTATACTACCCCGAGGATGAGAGAAGGAGCGCGGGACGTGACCGCGCACAGCACGCCTCCCAGAACACGGCGCCCGAGGGGGGGAAGTGGCACGGGAACAGGCGCCGGTGCGCCCCGAACGCCATGTCAGCGCCCACTCCCTTATTACCTGCCGACAAAGTTTTCCAAGACTGAGCTTTTCCCGGCACTCTGCCCGCCGACCACGGCGATCTGCGGCAGGTCCAAGTTACAGCTCTGCCCGATGGAGCTGAAGGCGTCCTGGAGCTTGTTGATGAGCGGGATCAGCTCCTCCATACCCCGATTCCCCATGGCTTCGCTCGGCTTGGCTGGACTACTGGCTCACGGTCGGTACGGTGCAGAAATATTCTCTGCCTCTCCGTTTTTGTCTCAAGCGTACCCTCCGACAAGGTGGGGATAGCGTCGAGGGATGTTGGCAAAGATATCAGAAGATGCCAATATGTAATTTGCAGACTCCAGAGCATTAAAAAGTATATAAAATGAAACTCCAGTCAGTGACCAAAACTTCCACCATCCGGTCAGGCGACACCCGACCTCCGCTTGGATACTGCGACCACGCCTTCTGTCAAACGACCGCTACTTGATTGGCCAATCTGGCAGAATGTCTGCTCGATCAGCTCTGCTATTGGCGAGTTGAGGTAATGCGTCATATTTCGCCCAGGACCGCGGAACTCCAGGGAGCGTTGCGATTGGCCGTTACTGCTGTCAATCACGTCTTCGGTAACTATTTTACTTGGGGTGGCTTTATTATCCACCTAGTTTTCTGTAATATATGAACTTGAATCAGGTTTAGTCAAGCTTCCAACCTGCCATAATTATACTACACCGGTGCTGTGTATATTGTAAACTTTGGGATTTATTATCAGCGGTAACCTTTCACTATCGTTTCTGGATGTGTACTAGAAATTTAAGAAGTTATCCATACATTATGCATGTTCACCGAAGTCTCAGTATTACAAAGTACGTTATCCGTGACCTTCCCTTGCTCCCTCGCTCTAACATGTTCACTTACCTATATTTTAAATATCAGCAAAAATCCTAACACGTATTTATCTGACAGCAGATGTTTTCCTTTGCGATTCAATGAAACATTTTGTCTAGGGTTTTCTGTTTTCTGTGTCCACGTGGTGGCAATACATGATACGTACAATCCCTGGACTTTTGGGTGTTGGGAACCTCGGGTTATTTTCACTAGCGCTTTAATGAAGAGCTTGCGCAGCAGTGCATGATGCGCCGTGTTATATATAGTATACTGGAAAGCGGCAGATTTTCCAGTCCTCGCAGGCGTCACAAGGAACACAGCAGGTGAAGTGATTTTCTATTCAGATGACGACTTTGAATAAACAAATTAGAGGTGCAACACCTCCACACTCAGGCTGTGCAGACTGTGTTTGCGTACATGCATCTACAGTCGTGGCCAAAAGTTTTCGAGAATGGCACAAATACTGGTTTTCACAAAGTTTGCTGCTTCAGTGTTTTTAGATCTTTTGGTCAGTTGTTTCTGTGGTGTATTGAAGTATAATTACAAACATTTCATAAATTTCAAAGGCTTTTATTGACAATTACATCAAGTTTATGCAAAGAGTCAATATTTGCAGTGTTGGCC
>JAAGVU020000092.1:754514-765303 GCA_011763525.2 Mormyrus iriodes | reverse complement strand
CTGTGACGTTCCGTTACTCACACTGCTTCATGTTAATGCAGTGACAGTTACACACAGCCCACTGTACTGGTATACTCAGTTACTCACACTGCTTCATGTTAATGCAGTGACTGTTACACACAGCCCACAGTACTGTTACACTCAGGTACTCACACTGCTTCATGTTAATGCAGTGACTGTTACACGCAGCACACTGTGCTGGTATACTCAGTAACTCATACTCCTTAAGCTACTGCAATGACGGTAACCTACTCTGACCTGATGTGAGGTCCCACCTTTTATGTGTGTGTTGCAGGTACGGTGTGTGTCTGATTGGGGTCCGCAGGAAGGACACAGCCAACATTCTGCTCAACCCAGGGCCCTGCCACATCATGACTTCCTCTGATACTTGCTTTTACATCAATATCTCCAAAGAGGAGAATTCTGCCTTTGTCTGGGGCCAGCGGGAATCTGCACAGGGCCCAGGCAGGGGCTCCGGAGGCGTGCCTCAGACCATTTACCATGGGCTGACACGCTTACCTGTCCACAGCATCATTGCCAGCATGGGTGAGTCCCTCCATTACATGCTAATTCTCAGTGTTATGAAATGATACAGAAATACGAAACTCCTGACAAGCTCATAAAAAACTCAAAATATTTTAAATGCAAATGCACTGCATTGTTTATTCTATAAGGTTAGCCTGTATGTGTGTCTGATGAAGTTTTCATTTCATTTTTGATGCAAGTGCTCCCTCTGCTGATAATAATTGGAACTGAACTAGGCGGTGAAATAATTCTCAAGACCTTTTCATTCAGTCTGTAGGTGATTTCACTGCGGGTGCAGTTTCATTCCTGACTGATCAGATGAAAATACAAAAATGCTATTTGAACATATTATAGCCTCAATAGGACAAGCGGATCCAGAAAATGGATGGATGGAAGTTCAATAAAATTAAATGATATTGCAAAGTATTTATTTTACAAATTTATTTATCTGGGGAAATGGCAGGTTGAGCCTAGAGTCGTTTATGATTCAGTACATCCCCTGCTTGCAGCCCCCCCACCCCCAACACGAAGATACCGTCAGGAATTACGTTGTTGTTTAACCTTTATACTTATACATTATCTGAATTTTGTTGAGCAGCAGAGACCAGCTCTGCTGAAATTGATCCCATTGCTAATGGATACAGAGTACTCATTATTGATCCCATTGCTAATGGATACAGAGTACTCATTATTGATCCCATAAGTAATGGATACAGAGTACTCATTATTGATCCCATAAGTAATGGATACAGAGAACTTGTGATTGATCCCTTTGCTAATGGATACAGAGTACTCATGTTGTGTGATACTGGTTTTGCATTCCTCCCACCCTCCCAATACCTATCAGGCACGGTGGCCATGGATCTGCCCGACTCCAGTGGCAGCAGTCCCGACAGCGTGGAGGGTGGAGCCGGGGCCAGCGGCAATTTGGGCACCAATACCTTGGTGCTGCCCGACAAGGAGGCAGGGGAGAGACGGCAGAGCATCGGCCCGGTCCTGGAAGTGGTGGACGGGGTCAGCAGCCCCTCCCTGGACCTCCTGAGCGACCAATCGGAAGATGAGAGTGGAGAGGGCGGCAAAGGGGAGGATAGCAAAGGCGTCGCTGAGGGGCACAGCTGGGTGGGGCATTGCGAGTGAGTAGGAGTAAAGGGTTTCAGATAGTAAATGGGGGGCACCACGTGTGACTGACCATGAGTATTTATTTTTCTGAAAGATTGCGTTATGTACCGATAATGGGCCTAGCTATAGTATCAGAATGACGCTGTTTATAGTCCCGTACTCGGTAGCGTAGTCACATTGCTGTGTGCCCTTGAGCAAAGATCCTTAGCTCCCCCCGCCCCCCCTACCTGAAATGCTCTAGAGATGCTGGATGAATGACTGGCCCTGTGCACAGACCCCAAGCTTCACTCTCGCCAATGTGCATCTTACAGAAACAAGGCCAACAAGACGGAATATTGGGAAAACACATTCCCCCACGTACCTGATACCTATGTCTACAAATGGCAAATTAAGGAGCATTTCATTTCATCAGTCTATTGCTGCTCTCACACTCTTCATGGAGGTTTAGGTGACTTGGTGTTTCTTCCATCAGTATCTGAAAGGTCACACAGATGTGTCGGTGCTGTGCTGAAGCGTGTCACAGTCGTGCTGTCTCTCTGTGGCAGGTGGGTGAAGGGCTACCCCCTGAACTCGCCTTACATCGGCAGCTCACCCACCCTCTGCCACCTGCTGAAGGAGAAAGTGTCTTTCTGCTGCCTCCGCCTGGACAAGGTGAGGCACCTCGTCTAACTCGTCTGACTGGCCCATCTGGTTGATTGGTGTCGCTTCCCAGTCTCATCATTGTCTCCCGCAGGGCTGCCACCACGTGCCCTACGAGGACGCCCGCTCCTATGGCTTCAAGAACAAGCTGATCATTGTGTCGGCAGAGCATGCCGGAAACGGTCTCTACAACTTTCTGGTTCCCCTTCGGGCATACTACAGACCCAAGAAGGAGCTGAATCCAATTGTGCTGCTGCTGGAGAGCCCGTAGGTGGTTCTGCAGGGACTGGGGTGGGATTTGGGAGGATTAGCCAGAGAAGAACTGAGTGATCAGGAGAAGCATGACCTATGTGAGCAAGCAGAGGGGTTTGGGAAGGTTCATGTTACTGTGCGTTAATATACCCCAGTTTAAATGGACTTTGTCTTCGTTCACTTGCATTTAGCTCAGACTACCTTAAATCCGACAAGTTATCCGGCTAAGCAAGAAATCCTGCTTCACAATACAGGCACCAGGGTTTCAATATAACTGTTTTTCTAGCTCATTTACCACGCAGTGTTGATTGTGAGTTGATTGCACGCTAAATTCCTTGGACGTGCAAGCTAAAGAAGCTGTGGTGATATTCCTGGAAGTGCTGCTGTGACTTTGCACTTCATCTCTCTGCTCGCAGGCCTGAGGCCTACTTCCTGGAGGCCATCTGCTGCTTCCCGATGGTCTTCTACACCGTGGGTTCTATGGACAAGTAAGCAGCTTATGAAGACTTGGTACAACTGAGGTGTCTCATGGTTCTCTGTCCTCACCAAAGTTCTCCTCTCTCTAGTTAGTCATTTAGTAGCTACTGTCATACCCATCCTGCCCCTTGCCCTCACATCTCCATCCACACCACACTCCTCTTGCCCTTCAGCCTGGACAGCCTGCTTCGCTGTGGCATCACGTTTGCTGACACCATGGTGGTAGTGGACAAGGAGAGCTCCATGATCGCTGAGGAGGACTACATGGCTGATGCCAAGACCATCGTCAATGTCCAGACTCTCTTTAGGTGGGGCTTGAGTGTTGGATTGGCCCGAGCCTCTGTATGTTTGATTGTGTGTCTCTGATTCATGTATTTTTAAGGTGTTTTTCTGTCTGGTTTTGTCTACATCACTATGCTGCTAGGAGTAAGCCCCTTGGAGAGGCTGGCCGTGTTTTTGTCTGGCTGATGCATATCAGTAAAATACAAAATAAAGGGACTTACATGCTCTTTTCACAAATTAATCCGAGGCATTTATTGTTAAAACAGCTTAAAACATAAACATGGAGCCGTCAGTGAAGCCTAAAATAGGCTGGTGAATCTCTGTGTGTCTGGTTGGCTGTGAGTGGAACTTCTTAGTCCAACAGCAATATCTCTTTAAGACAAGATGACGGTCAGCATCACCAGACTCACACGGATACCTTTGTCCCTCTTTCTGTCCTTGTGTGCCCCTCTCCTCCCTTCCCTGTCTGTCCATCTGTCTCCCCATGTCCCTCTTTCTGTCCTTGTGTGCCCCTCTCCTCCCTTCCCTGTCTCTCCATGTCTCCCTGCGTCCCTTTCTTTCTGTCCTTGTGTGCCCCTCTCCTCCCTTCCATGTCTCTCCATCTGTCTCCCCGTGTCCCTCTTTCTGTTTTTGTGTGCCCCTCTCCTCCCTTCTCTGTCTCTCCATCTGCCTCCCTGTGTCCCTCTTTCTGTCCTTGTGTATTGTGGTTCACCATATTTCTTATTTCTTCCCAGGCTCTTCCCTGCTCTCAGCATCATCACAGAGCTTACCCACCCAGCTAACATGCGCTTCATGCAGTTCAAGGTGAAGGACCACTATTCTCTGGCCCTCTCCAGACTGGAGAAGGTGCGTGCTGGACATTACAGCCCAGGACCAGCAGGTGGTGTAAAGTGACGTTAAGGATGAGCAGGACCTGAAATAATAACTATTACACCTTCCAAACCCGAGCACAAGCCTGGCTTTTGTATATCTTCTGCTGCAGCCCTTATCTTTCCATATAGAATTCCAGTTAAAAGACTGGACACACCTACTGAAAATGATTTGTTTTTCAACAAGATAACGACCCTAAGCGCATCTCAAGGTTATGTAAAAACAATATAATCTTGTGAACGAGGAAAGATGGAGTGGTGTGACTGATGACCCTGTCCCCCACAATCCCCCAACTGGAACCGCACAGAGCTGATGTGGGATCAGTTGGATTGAAGAGTAATAGCAAGGTAGCCAACTTGTGCCCAGAACTTGTGGAAACTCCTTCAGGGCTATTGGAGAATCTGGTTGAAAGAATGCCAAGAGTCTGCAATGCTGTCATTGTTTTGGAAAGTCAAAAATTTGAGAAAATGCTGATATTGAGCACTTCTATTGGTAGTTGCGATTTTGATAAGTATTATTTTGTTTCCTTGAGGCCTATTACTATAAGGTGAGTATCAGTAAACTATAGATCAATGCATTAAAAGCAGGTGTGTCTAGTCTATTAACTGGTACGGTATAACTAAATTATGATAACAATAAAAAAAAATTCAGAAAGGCTATATAGATTTATTACACATGCAACATGCAAGGCTTTATCAGGTGGGCGCTCCAAGCTGATTAGATATCGAGCCACCGCCGTTAATTGGCTGAAACAGCGTGACCTTCAGAGTTCTGCCTGGCAGGTAAACAGTGCAGGTTCCCTGAACATGCCTGTTAATGCGGCAACTGGACCTTTTCCTCCTTTGCTCTGCATATTAAAAATGTGTCGCTTGCAACATCTTTTGTTCAGCTGAGTGCTTGTAGTCACTCTTTCCAGCTTCCGAGTTTGTTCACTTCATGAACCCACAGACATAGACCCTTTTTCTGAGGCTGTGCGTCTCTTAGCCTGGTGCAGACCTGCTGTTTCTGGGACCCCCTAGTGTGGTGACTGCTCAGGGGCCCCACGTAAATGGGTGGTTTGAGTGGTGCGAAACACGGCCGACGCTCTTAGCGATACATGGTGAAGCTTTGCGTTCCTAATACTACCTCCTGTTGAATGTGTCCGACGGCATTTCAGAGACAGTGTACCTCTCTGACACTATCCCACCTTTTCCCACACAGAAGGAGCGAGAGAAAGGCTCCAACCTGGTTTTCATGTTCCGGCTGCCCTTTGCCGCGGGGAAGGTATTCAGTGTGAGCATGCTTGACACGCTGCTGTATCAGGTAAACCTGCCCTGCGTCGCCGTGCCCAAGGCTGCGCTCTCTGCACCGTGTTGTGGTTCTGCTGGCTGGAACTAGTAAGTCAGCGCTCTGTCTCTCCCTCTGTGCATGTGCGTACATGTCTGCAGTCCTTTGTGAAGGATTATATGATCTCCATAACCCGGCTGCTCCTGGGACTCGACTCCACTCCCGGCTCAGGCTTCTTGTGCGCAGTAAGTATTTACACACAAGCACAAACACACAGGCCGCAGTATCTATCATAAACCAACTGCGAGGTGGTGGACAAGGTTATTCTGCCTGTCTCTGGAAGATGAAGATCACAGAGGAGGACCTCTGGATCCGCACGTATGGCAGACTCTACCAGAAGCTCTGCTCGTCCTCTGGAGACATCGCCATCGGTATCTACAGGACAGAATCACGCACGCTGCCTGTGTCAGAGGTACGCGCTCATATACGCTTGCGGTGTACATGTACAGCTACGCTCTTCCTTCCGTGTCACACCAGATCTTCAAACAGTGCTAATGGGTTGTAAGACCCCTGTCTTTGTCAGACTTTAAGAAATTTAGGTTTGATGGAACATCCAGACATACAAATGAATGCAAATGTGGAGATCTGCTGTGAGAGGCCCTGAAGGCTGCCCAAAGAACAAGAATCTCGCACGGTGCACCTTGAGAGATAATACATACCAACGTAGGCTTTACTTACCGAGTTGATCTTATCAGTCAACATGACCTTTCAGTATTTATGTTAATAAGTAATTTATCAGATCCTGGTAACCAGAGAGAAGCCAATAGTCTTCTGGTCAATGTGAAGCTGGCACATAATGATTCATCCTTTTGTTCATTGTAACTTTCATCAGCTCAAACCGCATTGAGTTTAAGGGTCAAAGAACCCATGTCCTTAATAACACGGATGCACATTACCGATGGCCTTAATAACCCGGATGCACATTACCGATGGCCTTAATAACGCGGATGCACATTACCAATGGCCTTAATAACCCGGATGCACATTACCGATGGCCTTAATAACCCGGATGCACATTACCAATGGCCTCAGCTCATTCTGGCTATTACATAACTAAGTGCTAGCAAGAGCGTCATTCAAAACCCAACCAACACTTTTATACAGAACTTATTTGTTTTTAGTGGGGCCTTGGCAGTATTGGGCAATATCGCCCGTATGTTTGAATATACAGGTCTGGAAAAAATGCTGTGAGACCACAGCAGAATGTTCAGTGTCACTCATTTCTCAGATTGCTCCTGTGTAAAAGATACATTTTACTGCAAACTACAGCCTGGCTCTTCCCTGTTTCTCATTAATGAAGGGCTTCTTCCTTGCTTTTTGGGACTTCAGTCCTGCTTCTAGGAGCCTGATATGAACTGTCCTAGCAGTGCACTTCACACCTGCACTTAATGTTTCACATTCCCTTTGAAGGTCACTTTAGGTCCTCCTCCTACTTATGAGGCACTACCAGATACGTTAATGGTGTTCTCTAGCATTAGCATGTCGCATCTGGCTGGTTTCTGGTCGTTCCCAGTGTCTCCTGCTTCACCTTGTGCTTGTGTACTGCTAAGAATCAACCTTCCTCTCAGTATAGCCCATCCGTCAGCAGAACCAGCATTTAAAAATACAGAACTTTTTAAGTATATGGAGTGGTCTCTTAATTTCTTCACGACCCATGTATTAACACACACACACACACACACACACACACACACACACACACATATGTGCACGCACACAGACACATACATGTGCACACACACACACGCAGACACGTGCATGCACGCTTACGCAAACACGCAGACACACACACAACAGACCACGATTGTTCTGCATAGAGAACCACACAAGTATGCGGTGCACGCATCAGTGTGATCACTTGTCATTTGGAGCTGAATGAGCGCGGTGCGTGGTCACGGAGGTGCCACAGCTATTCACTAACTCTTAGTAATCACTGGATGTTTCTTAACCGAGGGATGTTAGAAAGATACAAAACTGGGCTGAAAAAGTCAGACTACTTGAACAGTTCGATATGCTATTTATTTTATTTTTTCTTCTTGAAATGTCAGTAACAAAAGTATCAGGATAATAAGGCCTGAAACCCTGAATTAGGAAAGAATGGGCTGGTCTTTGGCATTAAACTCCCGAGCTGAGAATGAGCCCCCCTCTGGGCCTGACGGATGCATAACCCTGAATGGTTGTCCTAGCCCTTCAGCCAAGTTGGCTTAACGCAGCGAGGTGAGAGCAGCTCGGCTGAGGCCTTACAGATGTCTTCTGTGGCCCTGGTTTGACTTTCTGTTCATATTGTTAACAAAAACTCAAACTATAAGAAAACAGTTTCGTAAACTAAAATAAAATCGAAAATAAAATAAAAAACAAAACTAAATGAAAATGATAAATATTGCTTCCAAAACCAACTGATGTTAAGTAAAAACAAACATCAAACACTTTTACAGTTTTTAAATACTAGATAGCTATCATAATGATTTGTTTATCCTCCCTCCTTCATGGAAATCATTCAAGGAAATGTGTGATTATCGTTCACCGCTGTGTGGCGAGCGCGCTGGGGCAGAATGGCTGCCGTCAAATCATCCAGGTGGGGGCTACACAGTGCTGGTGAATACACACAGTGTATTCTTCATTTACATGCCAAGCGTGCATGTTTTCAGAATAACAAATGATTTATTTGCACTCGTTTAACGTTGATAGGAGTGCAGTCTTTTAAATGGTGTGTGGCTGGGCACACTGTGGGCATGCTGCAGTTTTAAGGCAGTGAAATAACATTGTGCTTTTGACCAACCAAAACCAACAAGTAAAGAATAAACTATATCATTAAAAAGTCATTTGAGTTCATTATTACGTAATTATGTTTTGGTGACCAGTCGACACACGTGGGTATTTAAACACACCGGGCTGAGCAGCGAGCGTCCGGTTCCACATCTTCTGACATCATTATACTGCTTTCAGCATGGAGCGGATGATCTGGCGATGCCAGAAAACGAGAGAGACATATCACTGCAGCCAGGAGCCGAGTGTCGAGTGGGAGGGGCAATGTGGGAGGGGATTATAACAAGGGACCTGTTATCATCTCACACCCTAACCCTCGTTATAAACTCCTCCTACACGACATTGCCCCCCCTTCCCGACATTACCCCTCCCATTGCCCCAGCAAAACGAGGACACACTGACTGCTGCCTTATCCCATGCCAGCTTCACCTCCAAAGGCTTAGGTGGAACAGTGGTGCTCCTGTAGATGATGCGCTCGTGCATTTTCACCTCACACATGAGCACATCCGTTTCCAGAGCCGAAGAACGATCTGGTTTGCTGGATAAATGCGCCATTGTAACAGCAATGCGCCGTAGGTCATGCTCCGCTGCCTTTTAAAGGTGAGGTGACGTGCCATTCTGATTGGTTTACTGCATGTTACACCCAAAACACACCCCAGTTAGGACAACCACTTTGCGCCATTGCACTAGGCACGCCCATAAATGTTTATTGTACTTGGTGTTAAATTGTCAAAATAGAGCTCAGAGTTCGCAGAGTTGTGAGGAGGCCGAATAAGGATTCAGAAAAAGAGGTGATTCACATGCAATCATATAAAAGATCGATAGTGCTTACACAATTATTTTAATGAGACCCTACAAGAGAGGACAGGCAGGAGAGAAAGGGAAGCCAGAGTCTCTATGCCAACGTGGCCTTATCCCGTCCACAGTCCCAGGTTTCCATCAACGTGGAGGAGTACGAGGACACGCGGGAGCCCCGAGGGCCACTCCTCTGCCGCACTGGCCCCTCCCACCGGAACTCCACCTCCTCCGAGCCTCTTGCCCCCGCCCCATCCTCGGCACCCGATCACCCACTTCTCCGGCGGAAGAGCATGCAGTGGGCACGACGGCTGAGCCGTAAGGGTGGGCGGGGCCCAGGGGGGGCCAAGGGCCCCGCAGGTGCCGCCGAGCGCATCAACCAGCAACGTTTGACGCTGTTCCGCCGCTCGGAGCGGCAGGAGTTGAATGCGCTGGTGCGCACGCGTATGAAGCACCTAGGCCTGTCGCCGTCGGGATACAGTGAGTCTGCCTCCGCATGCATTTATCGGTTTGTTTACTTGTCTTTCTGGAGATGTTCTCCCTAAATCTGAAATCCAAAACTTGTCGCAACTTCTCCAGAAAACAGGACACATTATTTTATGTTCATCGTATCTCCGGCTTTTCTAAAATTTTTGTTCTATTTGTCCAAAATGTCATCTTTTCTTTTGAGATTATCTCATAGTTTGCGGTTGGAGCATTAAAATCAGAAGTTTCCAAAAAGACAGGAGTTTAGGTGTTTACTGCCTAAACAATGTACAAGAAGATGTTTTGGTGTTGATGTTGGTGGTTGAAAAACAGGCAGTACCCTAAACCTCCCAAAGGGATGACTGGACAGCCCTGTCTTATTTATAAACCTTTCACACTCCTCAGGTTTTTCATTCGGCATTGCTGTCCTATGGGTGGACATCGTTATCCCAGATGATTACACGTCCATCAGGATAACCATGCTCACTTACAATGGATTCACATTAATTGCCATTTTAGCATTCCCTAGAAAAGGCACCTGGCCCATAACAGCTTCCTTTTCGATGTGAAACATGACTTCCTGTATGCTGGTGTCAAGCTGCGTGGTTCACGGTGTCACATTTGCCTTTTTATTGTCAGGTGAGAAGGCAGACCAGGGCAACACCCTGTCCTACATCCTCATCAACCCCTCCCCTGACACCCGCCTGGAACTTAACGACGTTGTGTGAGTACAGAGAGCCAGACTGCTGCTTTTATACTTGCAAAATACTGAGATCAGCAAAAGGGATCCCGTCAATTTTGTCACAGAAACCCCATTTTTTGAAGGGGCCCAAACTAGCGGAGATGGAACTATAGCAAATCTTGCAATTGCATGATGTAATATATAGATTCAGTTTAATTCAATTTTTTTTATATATAGCGCCTTTCACAGAACAGTTGCCCTAAGGCGCTTTGCATGGGTGTGTTGTGACGCTTTACTACATCATTTATTCAGAATAATTCCAAAAACAGTGAAAAGGGAAGAAAAATAAAGACGGAATGAAAGAAAGAAACATTGAATGAATGAATGAACCCCCCTGGGCATGCTGACATTACTGAAAAAGAAAGAATGGGCTTGCTTGCTAAAAGCCAGATATACGCTGTGATTAAGATCATGCCAAAGTCCAACAATGAGTTTGTTCTCCACGCTGGCCTGTGTAGGGTGGCAGACTGTAGGCTGCACCCACGATGTTACAGTTCATAAGTCACATCCACGATGTCACCCGTCCATGGG
>JAAGVU020000092.1:736581-748661 GCA_011763525.2 Mormyrus iriodes | reverse complement strand
GTTTGCCATGTTAACTGAAACGTACTAACACAAATCTCATTTAATGCTAAGTAGTAATAGATAAAGGGGAAAAATATCAGATTGGTATCAGTGGGTGCTCAAAATTTTAATATCGTTGTCGGGATCGGACCAGAGAAAGTTATATTGTGCCATCTCTAGTTAAAGCAAACCACAGCCATAAGCTTGCAGGCCTTAACACAGTCAGTATCAACATGTATATTAGTCACCGAGTTGTCTGGGACAAACCAGAGTGAGTAATTCATTGACCTCTGGAAAATAGTCTGGATGTGGTTTTGGTGGACAGTAAATTAAAACTACAGCCAATGAGTTGCTACTTTAAAGGCAAGATATTCAGTCGAAAACACATGAAGGTCAATGACAGCAGTTTCCAAATAGTGCAGCAGCCAGACCCAGAACCCTGCACTTTGCATGAGGCTTGTGAAGTAGCGATGGTGAACCTTTGTTTGATTCAGTTCACTTAAAAGACACATTCTGATTCATTAACAAACTTGTTTTTCCATTTGCATAAAAGATCTGAAACACTTGTTCTCCCACATGTAGAAGAAATAGCCTTTATATAGGCTAAATAGTGTAAGCTAAATACCATCAATAAGTGATGTGAGAGAAATTTAATTTTTTATTGAGTTATAGTGTAAGTCTTGGCAACATTGTAACATTGTACCTTAGCTACTCTTGTTTGTTTGTTAGAAGAAGCCGGTGGATTTCCTATAACATTCACCAAGATTTTAAAATACCAGAATAGCATTGCTTTTGAAAACACTGTCAGAGAAAACTGTACTTTGGTATAATGTCTGGATGGTACAACAGTGATGAATGTTGCATTGGGAACACAAGATAAGCCCTCTAATAACACAGATTGTGAAGTTTGTAGTAGAAGTAGAAGTTTGTACCTGATGTAGTTACTATGGGGACCAATGTGGGTAAAGTACTCAGCTGGCTGGAGGCTAACTTGGTTAATGTGTATTGGTTTTATTTTTCCTTAATGTTAGGTTCTGCTTGTACTTTTGTTCCTGGTCTCTCCTAGTATTGTTAACCCTCAGTGTTTGTTAAAGTTTTCTAGTTCCAGTGCATGTTAATTATAATTAACTTTAATTTACTAATTTATTTCCACCTGTTGCTTGTTGTCCCGTGCTTTTACTGATTGGTTGTTTTTGGTTATGATCTACATCTGCCCCTTGTTATCTGTAGATTTAGGTGCCTGCCCTCATTCTGTTCTTTAGTCTGTCATTGTAGTTGTTACTGCGTGTTTGAGGCTGTAGCCATTTCCTAGTCCTGCCACCCTGTTTGTTCTGTGCTCTTGTTGTGCTGCTTTGCGGTAGTGATGGGAAAACGAAGCATCATGCAGTGTATGACACATCCCACTATCTGTGTCGGGAAAAGAATCGCTGCTTCAGTGTGTTATGAAACAGCGACATCTAGTGGGATGCAGAAATCACAGCAGGGTGAAGGACACCATTGAATGAAGTTGTTCGATCTGACTTGTAGACACCAACTTTTATTCTGTGATTTTCTGAGAGATTTCTGAGCCTATTAACGTATTATTACTTATTATTACTTATTGGTTCAATTACCGTGGTGGACAGAATAATGAACAGTTATTGTGTAGCTGCCAGCCGCAATCCAGCACACTGGGCCTTAACATCTGCTCCATTCATCACAACTAGACCACATATCTTGGTTCACAGAATTCCTGTGATCACTTTGACCTTCTTGTCCCAGATAAAAATGTTGAAGTTGTTCTAAACAACTTAGTCCTGAATGGTTTGAGAGATTCTCTTCTTGGATGACTGTTCACAAAGCTGTGGCATTTCTAATCCATGTGGCCTGTTCAGTTAAATTCTGTTTCTGTTCCGTTCAAGGGAATGAACATGCGAAGGATAGCATCAGTGTGATCAGCCTCTTTTAGCGGAACTGTCACAAGCAAAGACAATGATCTCATCTCTACAAAGAGCAGCTATTCCTGAAGTATATGATCCATAGTAATGCCTTGTCACAGAACAAGACACACAAAAATGGTCGTGTAACAAAGTTTACCCCCCATCTTAGACAGTCCAATCATAGTTGGAGGTTGATTAGTAAATGTACACGTAGATGGCAGAGAGAAGACTCCTCTCATCCTGCAAGCTGCCGTTGCACCTCAACATTGCTGATGCGTCACTATCATGAAACGGGCAGCCATCGAAGGTGCCTCAACTCCCCAGGCATGATGCGTGCAGCAGTGCTGTGCTTCATTGGTGGAAAGAGATGCATACATAAGGTATTAAGCAAACGTATAGTCTACAGGAAACTCCATGTGAAAGCATCGAAGCAGAAGATGACTGTTCTCCCTAAAGAGCCTCCCCAGTACATCCCCACCATTTACTTATGTGCAGCTAAATGTCTTTGTCCCTTGTGCTGTAGCTGCGTGTGGCACAAGAGGAGCTCAGGCTCTGACCAGATCTTTTCTTTTAGATTTAGCTTCTGGTCCTTCCTGGCCTGTGGTTTCCTGCACCACCCAGCGCATACCTCTGCAGCTGTCCTGCTTTCTTCACTCCATCTTTCTTCCTGATGTCACATTAGGAGCTCTTCATATATTTATTCTTACCAGTTAACTTGAGAGTAAAATGCCAATTACCAGTTAAAATGGCTGACCATCAGGCCCCGCTACATCCCTGTCGTGTGTCTGTGTGTGTATATATATGTGTGTCTGTGTGTATGTGTGTGTATATATATATGTATGTGTGTCTGTGTGTGTATATATATATATGTGTGTCTGTGTGTGTGTGTGTATATGTGTGTGTGTATATGTGTGTGTGTGTGTGTATATATGTGTGTGTGTGTGTGTATATATATATATATATATATATGTGTGTGTGTGTATATATATAGAGAGAGAGAGTTTACATGTATAGCACTGCAAAGGTGGATCGCTGGGCCATGTTACTTGTAATAATGAGGCCAGACAGTGCGGGGCACTCGCAGGCGAAGTGCCCGATCTCTTCACAGCCGTGGCAGGAGCCATCTTAGCCGTGGCTTTGTGCGGGTCACGCACACATGCCATCCCTCCTCATGCAGGTGCAGCTTCTGCGTGGTTTAGCTGCCGGCTGGCGTGAGGATTCCCGCGACCCTTTCTGCCCCCGCAAAGGCCTTGGGGCGCGTGGCCGGCGCCCGCAGTAGCAGGCGCTCGGGTGTATAATGTTAGGATTAGAGACGGCAGAATATTTGTTCTCAGCCTTTGAGTTCTGCTCTGACTCTCTCTTCTAGTCCTACAAACACTGTGCTCTTGTACCTCTGCTACTGGGAGCCTCATCCCCAGCACCCACAAACATCTGTATGAGCAAACATCTCCTCTACCCCCAAACTACCTAATTTCCTTTTTGGTTCAGAAGTTTCTTTCTGTTTATCTCTCTCTCTCTCTTATCACACTCACAAACCTACCCATGCGTTTGCAGAAGTATTTCTGCACATTTCATGGTGCAAAATAATAGGGCGCAGTGACAGGACAGAGAAGACACTGTCCTAATCTCATATAGACAGAAACCTTCAGCTTTGTGTGAAGAAATGTACTGAGTGGAAGATAATCAGGTTCATGTCAGTCACTGGGATCGGTCACCTTGCCGGAAATGACCTTGCTTACTATATGCATGTGCGAATATGTTGTGCAAGTAGCTGAAATCAATAATTGGTGCTGCCTTCGAATTGTTGAGTCTGACTCTCTGAGCAGCGGATTCTGGCAGCAATTCGGAGCATTGCATTAAAGGGATGCCGTTAATCAGACCGTGCATTTCTACAAAAGCTGCTTAAATGAGAAGCTATGAGCTGATTTTGAGAATCTGTATATGTGTCAGTCATTCTGCTGTAAAGCCAATGGGTTCATTCTGGTCATGGTACCAGCTTTGGTGTATGCGGAGTTTTACAGATGTGCGTATGCTAAATGCATGCATGGCATCGAAAAGATCTTCTGCCTTTTCTCCATGCTTACTGGGATAGACTCCGGGCTGACGATGGCCCTGGACTGGGTCGACGTGACAATGAACGTCCCCAGTAAAGGGTGGCAGTCACCATCACAGGCCACCACATTCGGTGGAGGAAGACCTTTCATCACAAAAATGCAGGAAGTGAAGCAGAGTTCCTTATTGCAGATTCACAGCCTCTGAAAGAAAGGCGCTTTGCACAGTGACACTGAAAGTGCTGTGTCTGAGCGCCACCTAGAAACAACAGATTAAGACCCACAGCTCTGCGGAAATGTGTGATGCAGACAAAGCTTGTAATTAGAGTGCAATTTCTAAGAAAATGTGACATATCAATTTCAGCTTCTGGTGTGAACACAGGACACATTTAAGGTGCTGATACTTTGGCCTAATGACGATCAACAGTAACAGAGGAAGCAAAACCTGATAAATGCTTTGAAGAGAACCACAGTGAAATTTCAAATACTATGGAGATTTCCAAGGCACAGGAGTACCTTTCACAGCAGTCAGCTCAAGGTACTTTACATGGGTGGTTTAGATATTAAGAGAGAGTAATACAAAACAGGGAAAATGAAAGTCGAAGAAATTAGTCAAAGTAAGCCAGAGGACAACAGAGGAGAGGAACCAAAAACTCAAGTAAGGAGAAATAAAACCTCTGGGGGTCCAATGTCAGCTGGCTGCCCGACCCCCCTGGGCAGGCTAACATTATTGCACAGAAAAGAGTGGGCTTGCTTTCTAAAAGTCAGATATACACTGTGATTAAGGTCAAGCTAACGTCCATGATTGAGTTACACAGTTATGTTTCAGCTTCCAGTGAATGACCAGCAACATGTCAAAGTTAGCATCAAAACAGGAGCTACTCTGGATATGCAGGTGAGCAGCTGCAGGATCAGGGATGGGGGCAGGGTTAGAGTCAGGGGTTGAATTCCTTGGAAATGCCATAAGGTTTCTCTTACTCCTTACTTGCAGATTATTTTAATCATTATCTGTATTGTCCAGTGTGACCTAGAGGTTCACGGTAGCATACTCAGAGTCTCTCGTGAAGTTCATGGTTGAATCTTCTGCACAGGCTGGATTCTCAGTGAAGATGACAGTGGTATAGTTGACAGATTCTGAACATGAGGCCTTGGGAGGACTTACAGTGGAGTAAATGATCATGGGAGAAGCATTTTCAGGCAAGTCCACTGTGCAGTAGAGGGAGGGAACTATAGGAATTTGCTCTTTTACCTCCTCATATTCAGAGCTACACTGGATCTATAAGACAGAGATTAAAAACACACATTATTCCACTTACACGGGGCATCGGTAACAGTATTATTTAGTGAGGATTGTATGTAGGGAATACTCACTGAGTCTGGGTGTCTGCTGTCAGTATCTGTCCGGACCAAGCGGTGTTTAGATGCTGAGGAACGAACACCGAGACCAGAGGTCAGAAAGACCACAAACTTTTACAATTCAGCACAAATTAAAAGATCGTATTGAGGGAAGAGTCTGATGTAATTCTGTATTTATAAAAAAACAACCACATCAGTTCTGTGGCGTTTTCAGTTTTGCTGTATTGTTTCATGTTAAACTGATACCTGTTAAACCACATACTTATGGAAGTAAAATTTGAAAAATATTTACCTGGTACATGAATTTCTTTTAGACTACTCTGGAATACTTGGCAGTTTTGGATAATAACACTGCAGTGGATTACCAGATGGAACCTACATTTAAATTAAATATCTTCCATATCTTAAACATTCATGGGATAATATTCAAATAGGGAATTAAAATAAAGTTGTGCATCATACTTTCTGTGTGTTAATAAAGGGAACCTGACTTGTATCACTGATGGTTTAAAACATGCGGAGTGTTGATGGAAGCAGGCTGGTGGCTTATTATGTAGACGTGTCACAGATGTACGACAGCTTGTGCTTCGAGCCTGTGTTAGGTGAGAGTGTTGAACGGCCACCTGCTGGCTTCTTTCTCTTCTGCCTGTAGATGATCAGCAGAACAAGTCCAAAGAGCAGCAGAACAGTCAGCCCCACAGTTATAGACAGCAGCGTTGCTGGAAGACAGACAATAAGAACCTTCTGATTCGCACAGAACTCATCATCCACTGTAACGTAATTGTGTCGAGTTTAATCCGGTCATGGATGCGATTGTCCTTTCCTCTATGAGGGAACAGTGATGTTAAAATACAGGCGAAACATATTGGCTAAATCTAGAGATGAGGTCAAATGTGACCGAATAATATTGTATAATCTAGAAATATAGGAAAAAACATTCAGATTCTTCATGTAGGGGCTCCACTGGAAAGGTGATAGGTGAGATATGAAGTCAGACTCCATCCCAAAGTGCATACATGCTAAGCCCTGGGTCCCACTCTGCTCTCTATAGCGCCGCCCTGCAGTCAGGGTGGTGGTTTGCATTATATCCTCAGCAGACTCGTTATCAGGTCCACCTGCCCAGCACCACGTGGGACCCTCTGATGTCTACAGAACTGCTCAGAAGCAGGCGAGGGTCTTAACCGAAAAGCCGACGGACAAAGGTGCAAAAACGCAAGGCATGCACGTAGGCAGAAGACGGGCACTGGTGTAAAAGCAGCAGGCGCATCAACAGGGGAGAACAGGCGAGAGAATCGCGAGCAGGAAGGGCAAGTCCTGAATTCTTTGAGGCGTGGACTCAGCATATATGAACTGTAATGAATAATTACAGTTACAAACTAGGGGGGGCATAAAGAGAATTTCTGCACACGGATCAATAAATTATGTGTTGTTGTTGTTATTATACGGCCGTTTCGACACACGACCGTCTGTGATCGTGCCGGCAGACGTGCTAACCTGATAATGCCGTCTTCTGCCGTCTGGCTCCAGGAGGCTCTACTGATGCAGTTACCGTAATCGCCGGGGTGGTTAATGTTACCGTCGGTGGACTTGCTGTGTCTGTTGTTCCTTTCCTTTCGCTTGTTGCTGCTGTTGGTTGTGTGTTTTTTGTGGAGTCTGGCCCGTCACAGGAAAGACAGAAGAGAAGTCAGATATCAAGAGAAAATATGCATCAGCACAACTGCAGGTGTTTGCCAACGGCGCCCGGCTTCCTGTGTCGGAACTGCTGACGGCACATCAGAGCTGGGTCACCAGTGTAACCAGTGCAGAGCCACGAATCCAGCTGATGGGGTGAATGTGAGCCTGAGGAATCAGTGCAGGCAGCCCCAGGTTACGGACGAGAGCGGTTCCTCAAGTCTGTCTTTAGGTTGAATTTGTAGGCAAGTCAGAATAATACAGGCCACGGTGGTATTATTATTTATCATCGTTATCGTTATTAATACAGTAATAATAATAGTAGCTACATACAGTGCTGTGCTGTACCTCGAGCTGACAGACTGCTAAAGCACAGCGTCTTCATGAGTGTCACAAAGTAGTTTGTGTGTTTAATTCAATTCAATTCAATTTTATTTGTAAAGCGCATTTTCACAACATTACATTGTCTCAAAGCACTTAACATTATCCCTGCCCAAAGCCCCCAGTGAGCAAGCCAGAGGCGACAGTGGCAAGGAAAAACTCCCTAGAAGGAAGAAACCTTGGGAGGAACCAGATTCAAAGGGGGAGCCCATCCTCCAGGGGCCGGCAGAGGAAGTCAAATTATACTGTCATGGAACAGAGGGCAGGCAGGTGATGGCAGGAAGGTGCTGGTGCTTCTTCAAATGGTAGGATAAACAGTGGTATAGCAGCAGGGCAGGCAGGAGAGACGTCAATGACAAAAAGGTGAGCAGGCTGGAAAGACGCCACAGGTAGTGCAGATGTCACAAGCAGCAGGGTAGGCAGAATATCTTGATGATATGGGGTCTCCAGGCAGCACACCCCAGGAGGAGTAGGGGAAATAAAATGTGCAATTAGCCAAGTAGGGGAGACTAGAGGCAGTGCAAACAGTTAGATGAGTGCAGTATGTAAGCTCCGGCAGATATGGCTATGGCAGCATAAGTAGGAGGGAGAGGCGAGTGGGAACACAGGCATGGGGAGTCCCTGAAATGTCAGCACTCCTATTCCACAAGGGAGTGTGAAGCTAGAGTGACAGCACTGACAGTTCAGTTCATCCAAAGCCAATGGCACCGATCCCCACCCAGCCCTACACCTCACAGTACAGGTCTAACTGGGAGTGAGCAGTTAGTTAGAGCTAGAACTAGAGTCCCTATAAGATTGTTTTTAGTCTAGACTTGAATATTGAGAGTGAGTCTGAATCTCACACGTCAGCTGGAAGACTATTCCACAGCTGTGGGGCTCTATAAGAGAAAGCTCTGCATCCTGTCGTAGTTTTCTGTACTCTAGGTACTAGTAGATATCCTGCTCCTTGGGACCGCAGCAAGTGAGGACGGTTGTAATAGGCCAGTACATTCCTAAGGTATTCTGTTGCATGGTCATTCAGTGCTTTATAAGTTAATAGCAGTGTTTTGTAGTCAATCCAAGACATAACTGGAAGCCAGTGAAGGGAGCACAGAACAGGGCTAATATGATCAAATTTTTTAGTGTTTGTAAGAACTCTGGCTGCTGCATTTTGCACTAACTGAACTTTATGTAAGGATCCAGATGGGCACCCAGAAAGTAGGGCATTACAGTAGCCCAGTCTGGAAGTTATAAAGGCATGTATAAGTTTTTCTGCATCATATAAAAAGAGCATCTTCTGAAGCTTGGCTATGTTCCGTAGATGGTAGAACGCAGTTCTAGTAATACTACTTATGTGAGCATCGAAACATAAGTCTGAATCAACCAGGACACCAATATCTCTGCCCACTGTGTTAGGCTGAGTGGGAAGACCACCAAGGTTGAGGTTTTTAAACATATTTCGAGCAGTTTTGGGACCAACTAGCAGTACTTCTGTTTTTGCTGAGTTTAGCATAAGGACATTTTTTGCCATCCAACACCGGATATCTAGGAGACAGTCTCCTAACCAGGAGAGCTGTGATACATCAGCTTTTATTTATTTCATGGTGTTTTATCATGAAATAAAATATATATAAAAGGCTTTATAGCAGTGCGATAGTAAGTATGAGTTTATAGCATTAGGAACACCGTCCTGCCTAAACTGAGTACTTTAGACCACAGGAGGAAGCTGGAGGACCCAGAGGAGAATGTGGAAACAGCACCAGAGCAGAAGCTGAAGCCAGGAGGTCTGAGGCCACAGCTACAAGGTGAGCAGCCACCCTGCATGAACCACAGGCTTCTGCAGAAACGAAAGCGTGCTAAGATCATTCACCCAAAATTCTGATGCATCTGTTTCCTCTTTGTGAGCATTGGAGCCCAGCCTGCTTTGTCAGGTTTGGAACTTCATAGAGTCTGCAGAAGTTCCAGAGACGCGTATGCAAGTGACCTGCCATTGTCACATAACTACAGGCCTGTCACAAGCTAACGGATGACGCGATTAAAACAACCAAAACATGCTCTTTCATTCCGGTCTGTCCAGTTAAGCTGTTCGTACGCAACAGTGTTCAGGAAACAGTTTGGGGCCTGAACACTCAGTGTCACATGGCTGATGTAGCGCCATGGTATGAACACTGCTGCAGGGCAGTGAGTAAGAGTGATGTAATGCAGCATCAGGGTGCCAGTGAGGAACCCGACATACAGAAGGAGCAGAGAGAGCAGCTATGAGGTGGGCCGAGGAGATGCCTGACTGAGGGCTGCTGCAGCTTTGGGCCACAAGCTGTTCCTGTGTCCAGCACAAATGAACTGTAAGTGCTGTTTGTTTTTCTACATGCCAAGACATACAGTAACTGTGCAAAAGCCTTAGGCAGCTGGAGCAGGATAGTTGCCTGTTTAAAGCTGTTTATCTGGGTAGTTAGTGTGCATTTGCTCAAAGTTTAACGTTAGAATAAAAAGTACTGATAACAACTGATGAATTTGTTTATATTTCACCACCAGCTCACTTAATGAATTACCTTAATTAGTTAAATCATTTGATGAGCTATCGATTACACAGACACGGTATGTTAGTGTTCAAGTCAGCAGATAGATATGGGTGATGGCTGCTGCGGACACTGTGGTGACTTTCGTAGATGTTTCGCAATGGCTCAGCTGACACACATTGACAAACGATATAATTCACATCAACATGAATATCATTTTGACATAATATTCCCAGTTTGCCTAAGACTTTTGCACACTGCTGTTTGTAGAGACACTCTTCAGTAATAGAAAGGAGAAGTTTTTTAGGGAAAACACACGTTAGTATGAGCGTCGAATGTTCAGTCTTCATAAATCAAAAGACAGCAAAGCTGTTATTTTATGTACATTTTAAATATATACATTTTTAAACGTGTTTCTTGCTCTGCGTCACAAATAGAGCTAAACTAAGGTGGTGGTTCAAACTGCACATAACTGTTATTACATATGTATCACACAGACTATGTGGTAACTGTGATTAAAAGATAATCTATGAGACGGTAAAGATCCGATTGGGCAAGCAGAGAGGGAGGTCATGCAGAGCGACTCACAGGAAGTCCTGCTTCGGACTCTTACCTTTCAGAACCTTCAGGGAAACTTCAGTGTATGAATCAGGCCACAAGTTTTTATCTACTGCACACCGGTACGTCCCAGTATCTGCCAGCTGTAACTCGGTGATGTTCACAGTGAAGAATCTTGCTCTAGGGTCGTCAAACAGTGAAAATCTCCCCTCTGTCACCCACTCATTCTTTTTATCAGTTTTAATTAAATCCTTACATGCAATCAAGGGAGCTGGTGTGCTGCCATTACACAGGTACTTAGAGTTACCCTCATGTTCTTTTGAGTAGTTACACCTGATGCTGACCCCACTCCCCTCATATCCTGTCACCGTAGCTGAGCTTGCATCTCGCCAAGCTGCCAATCAAAGGAGAGGAGTTTAATACAAAGTGAAATAACGCAGCTTTCGGAGGCAGCACAGCAGTGCAGAGTGTCACTCTGTGCACACAGAGTCACGCAGAGTCACACAGAGTCACGCACTCAGCACTCACCTCGCAGGAGACAGATGGCAGCGAGCAGGTACCTCATGCTGACCTACGGCCCCCAGGTATCCCCACGTCCCCCGGTGACTCTGTCTTACTGCCTTCTGATGTATCTCTCCACTTCTCCTCGTGGCTGCTCTCCTATCGATGATCTGCAGATGCTGTTTGACAAACTGGGGCCTTTTACTCTCCCTTCCTCTCTCCGTTTCCTTGCCCCCCTCACTCTGACTCACACGCCCCATGTGGGCCTTATTGATACAGCGACACCATGTGGCTGCACTGAGAACTGCAGTGCTGATGGGAAGCTGATTTCTGCACTTGCAGATGGATCAGAAAGGCACGCTACGAGTATCAAACTCCCACACTGCTTAATTCTTTCTTTATTCTCGCCCATGCTCTTCTTGCCTGTGAAGGCCCTCATGTCCCTCTATTCCAACCCTCTTGTAAGTTTTCCTGAACCTACATCAGTCCATGAGCTGATCTGATCTAGGATGGTAAGATTCACATTGAAGCTCCGGTATAAAAGTCCATGACGGTGTCCCGATTTAAAAAGTGCACCGGATACAGTTTGGGATGAACTCGGGATACATCGTTTATAACAGCTTTGCATCAGTAAAATCGGATTTATTCATATAGAACAGTGAGTCAAATCACTCTGCTTTATTAATTACGTGTTATTTATTTAGCTCAGAACTGGCGTTACTGCTTGGTTTTCGCGGTCATTGTGCTTCCTGACCACAGGAGGGCGTGTTTTTCATTGCTGACCCGCCTGTGTTTGGGAAGCTGAAATGCTGCTCCAGGCTCATCCGACATTTAGGGGAATAAAACCGAGCCGCTCGTATGTTTATATGTTAAAACGTGTTTGGTAATGAGCCGGTGTAAGTTTATTCTGTTCATTTAAAAGATTTGATTAAATGTATGATAAAGTTAACTAGCAGCGAGTTCTTTCAGAGCAGATGAGCCAGTAACTGGCTAAATATCCATCCATCCATCCATCCATCCATTTTCTATAACCATCCATCCATCCATCCATTTTCTATAAGCGCTTATTCCATATGGGTCGCGGGGGGTCCGGAGCCTATTGGCTAAATATTATTTGTTTTAATTTTCTTAAGATTACAGGCTACAGGTTAGTCGTTAGTTCTTATCCT
>JAAGVU020000092.1:722880-736481 GCA_011763525.2 Mormyrus iriodes | reverse complement strand
GAGCCTATTGGCTAAATATTATTTGTTTTAATTTTCTTAAGATTACAGGCTACAGGTTAGTCGTTAGTTCTTATCCTGTTGTTTTAGTCTGTGCTCAGTGTCAGCCGCCTCCCCCACCGGGTCAGAGTACCTGGAGTCAGACTGCCTCCGCGGTTACCGCTGCTGTACCGGACCTCGGCCTGTGTCGCAATAGTAGATCCCTCATAAGTATCTTTGATGTAACGGATCACTGGCGATGCAGCAAGATGTGCATGTCGGCGCTGCAGTGGTGGAGATTCACATCCCTGATCTGATCAGTTTAGACACATCTAGAAGTAATCAGAGTAAGTTACACTGTGACATATCTAAGCACCCTGAAGCCAAACTACGTTGAAATAATCTGCGGGCAGATTTATTTCTGTTTAATTTGAAGTTGCAGTAGCATTTATCAGAAACCCACTCAGTAGATTCACTTTAAGTCACTTAAAGACTTGGAACAGTTCTGCTTCATGGGCGGATCAAGTGGCACCCTAAAAAAAGCCTTGAATACAAAGAAAACGTCTGACTCATCGCACATTTGCGAGAGTGAATCTCTGACGCCCAGCTGCACGTGAAATCCCCGAAGGCAGGGGAGATGACGCGCATGGCCACGCCCCCATCCTCTCGCGCACGCACGGCGCGAAGCGAGGGGGCAGAGCGGCACACCGAGCAGCAACATGGCAATCGCCGCATTTGGCTTTTACAGGCATGCAAACTTCATGCTCTGTTAACTGGTGCTAAAATGATATGTATGAATATATGTTTTAACTCTTTGTGGGGTTGTACTGTTGTAAGTACTGAGTAAAGTGAGATCAGTGTATGGTCATTTATTCCTAATATAAATGGTCTCACCTGAGTTTGAATTTCACAACAATGTAGCCTAAAGTTACTGAGTTAAATTATCTTAATATGGGGGCTTTGCTAGTGAATTTTGATTGATATTACTGTGATTATAACAGCACATACACTTCTGCCATAAGGTGCCATCCCTCCAAATCTCCTGCTGCCAGAAACTGTTACCCGTAGTTTTCAGACCAAAAAGCAACAACCCAAGCCTGTCATGGTGCCAGTAATGGGCCATTTTCTCCTTGGTGGTGATGATGAAATCCTGCAGGCATCCCAGAGGCACATAAAAAATAAGTTATTAATTGGATGTAGGCTAAAGGGGTCCAGAACAATATTCTTTCTGGGAGACCAGAACTCCCTACAAGTAAAGTTTATTGTCTATTATTTGGGGGTTTTGGGCAAGCCAGCAGTGAGGGAATCCACAGCCGGCCATTGATTCATTGGAGCAACAAACGTTGCAAGTTTAACTGTATGGTGCCTCTTCATCGAGTAAACCGTCCTGCTTCCTGTACGCTGCACCAGGATTGTCCTTCCATCCCGTCCTGCCGGTTCACCTTGACCTTCTCATTGGCTACTGCCTGCCCCATTTATAGTGGAAAATCAACATTTCTGACATTTTCTACACATCACTGATGACAGATACATCCCAACTGCCAGATCAGTCATTACCTACAAGCATATACCTCAACTAGTGACCAGGGTCAAAGAATGCATCAAGTCCAGTCTGGCAAATCAGAAATTGGTCTCTAATTGTTGACGTACGGTCAGGTCACACAATGAGGTCTTACTGGTAGTAACCATTCACATTTGTAAGTCCTTCCTCCTTGACTGCAGAGGATTCAAATGGTGTCACTGTGGTGAAAACATTTTAACTAGTTTTTAAGAAATATTGGAAGAATACAGTATAAATGAGTAGGTAGATTTTATTAGCACAGATAAAGCATCTAACATGAAAAGCGCTTTTAAAGTCATGATGGAGGAGGACTGAGCTGGTAAACAGCTGGATAAGAACTTCCCCCCTCGTTCCCAGCAACAGCTGTCCTGTTTTGCTTAGTCTTCAGACAATAATGATAGATGGATTGAAAGAGGTACAGTGCCTTTTTCCAGCAATCTTACTTATCAAAGCTTATCAAACCTGGATGACTCAAAACTTTCTTCAGTTAAATGAAAATAAATGTGAACTATTCTATTCAGGCCTCTAAACGGCACAAATCCTGCTTTTCATGTTTAGCAAAACATCAGAAAAATCTTGCTGTTATCTTTGATTCTGACCTCAGATTTGAAAAATTTCAAAAGTAGGACCTATTCTCTCCCTTTCCGACCTTGAAAAGATTATTCACACCCAGATGTCTTTCCGCCTCGACCACTATACCATGCTCTGCACGTAGGAGTGAGCCAGTCTTCAGTTATAGCTGCTCTTAGCCTGAATAGCCAAGCTTTGGGCCCAGTGCCTTTGAATCACATGGGCTGCTGCTGTGGCCGGTTTCTTCAGTCGCTTCGCACCGACGCGGTGCGGCTCGCTTCCGCCTCTGTTTGCAAAGCCAGTTTGTTTATGGTTGGTAATTATATTTTAATGCTCTTTCCCTTTAAGGAGCATCATCCCGCTAACTTCCTGTTACTGTTCTGCTCTTATGTTCTTATATACCAGTTCATGAGTTTAAGTTCCAAATTTACCTTACACCGATAATCTCCCAATACACACCAGAACGTCACCTAAAATATTCATGCACTGAGGATTATAGTGACACCTGGTGGCATATTCATGGCAGCGCATGTACAGGCCAACTCGTTGAAAGAGGCCACTGCCATTATAGCCAACTGACTCTGGCACCCCAGCTGGAAACTCATCGGGGAAGCCAAAGTCACGCAGCATGTTGTCCAGAGTCTGCAAACCCGTTGGGGTTCTGCTTGTTCTTCCCAAGCTTCACCATGGTGGCCGGCGTCCATCACACAGAATCCAAAGTGAGAACATCCACACGTAACCACTACCCATTCAAGAGACGCATGTAGCAGGACATGCTCACAAACTGAAAATCACAAAAGGCTGTTGTCTTGCCGAGCTCGCTGTCTCTGATGCCCATTTAGTTCTCCAAGAGGTCATGCACCCTCTCCATGGCCTTCTCCTCAAAGGCAGAGGGCTGGGCACATGGAATATACCACCAGTAAGATAATCTAGTGAAGGTTCAGATCCCACGTCCTACATGAATATCTGACACAGTGAATATCTGAAACAATGACCACCATTAGCAGAAAAGGTCACTAAGACTACACATCCTCACTGACATATCACCCTCCCCCCCACAAACAAACCAGCTGCTCCACGGAGGCAGGGCCCTTGGACTGCAGGTGTAGCGTGCCCCTACCCAAGCCCACCTGAGCCCCCCCTCGGCCCCAGCCGGCACGCTGGCCAATCACGTCTGAGGAGATCGGAGAGGCACAGAAGCCGTGCAGGCGAGCGTTAATACATACACAGCAGCCAAATGTGGCTTCATCATTTCTCCTTACCGACACATTCATGGCTCAGTTGTGCAGCTGGAAAGATGGATAAAGTTTTTTAATCCTTGTGGGCATATTAAAATGCATAAAATGCAACATGACACATCCAGAAACGTAAATGCAAGATGGAAGGTGCAGTTATAAGGGGGAAAATGGGAATGGGGGGCATGTGAGTGCATTACCTGGTAATGCTATACACAGTGTTATAGAGCACAGAATACGCGAGTATGGGTGGTACATATAAATATAATACGATTACTAATGCAGTACACTTTGCTAAGTTCTGAAGAGTTCACTTCTACAGTACTACCAAAATGCATACTTGCCAAAGCAGTTTAGGTGAAGTGCCCCACGAAGTTGATTACCAGCGGAACTCCTCCTTGGATTTCAAGCCATAATTGAGCCAATAGGCTGCATGTTCCTCTATCTGCTCTGACGTCTGCTGCCTCCTTAATGCGAGGTCTTCATGATGACTCTTACCATGACATTAGGAGCTCACTAGCACTTTAAAAAAATGCCCTATCTTGGTCTTTGTCACATCATCACCTCACTCACCAAAGGCCTTCAAGGGAACCACCAGTTTGAGGAGTAAGTCCCCCTTAGGCAGCTCACGGTGGTGGCAGCCAGCCAAGACCTTCCCACTGATGGGCTCAATTGTATCCTCTATGTTGATCACCTTCATATGGTCTATGATACTCCCTTATACTCTACAACGTAAATGGGGGGGTTAGTATGAGTCTCTGTCTACATGTGTTTATCATGCACAACTAAACAAGTGTGACCCCCCCCCCCCCCATTTATTACACTTTAAAATCAAATTTCTCATCTGCTCCCTTTCCGCCTGCCAACCGTTGTCAGTTATGGTGAGTCCCAGAGTCCCTTGCCTTTTAAGACCTCCACCATCTCCTTCTTCTGGCCCTTCACATGGGCAAAGATGAAGTCCTCCAGGCCAATCTGACCCCCCAACAGCATTTCCATGTCCACTTTGTGGGTGTTCAGTGTGCAGAATAGGACCTGATCGACAGGGTGGGGCTTGGTGGTAACGGCGTGAGTACATCTTCATTCATACAATTTACACACGTTTAATTTTGGTCACTGAATTTCCAAGGAACAGCTCCAACACAGTTCAGATAAAATCATTTAAACCATTTTATAGGCTGCATTTATGAATCGACAGCCATCTGTACCTGCTCTGCATGTCCTTTGTTATCCGTCACCCTATTTAAACCAGAGGTGCCCTTTATTACCCGAGTTGCCCCTACCTCCGCTGGGGGATCCTGAAGGCTTCTCCTATCTTGGCATACAGCTCCCACACATTGCCAAAGCCCTCAATTTGTCTGGTGGGGCTTCCGTGGGCCAGTCGAGTATGGAAGACCAAGTGAGGCCAGAGGCTCAGAGCTGGGGGAGGCAAGCAGGACCATTATCCAGTCTCAGCACCTGCAAATCCACCCCCACCGCCCACCCGTTTGTGTTAACCCTTCCTGCATGTGGTCACCTCTTCACCGTCCACCAGCGCAGACCCCTTCTTACCCCTCCCCAAACACAGCGGTATTGTCTGTCTGCAAGAGGTTTCCTGCTGGCTCGGCCAGCTCCAAATCCAGCGTTAGGAGACCTAGGCCTTTACCTGGAACTGGAGTACAGAGGTGACATGAACAACTACCCTTCATCTACTCTTGCCAAACAAAAAAAGAGCTACCTGAACTCTTTGATCCAATGAAGAAATAAATATAATAAATATATAACACACACAGACACACACACACAGCTGTTCCTACAGAAACAGCACTTTCTTTCACCATCCGGGTAAATAAATATTTTCTCCTGAACGCTGCATACTTCTGTAAGTTCAATTTTCTCTGAGAAATTGTGTCACCAACAAAATACAATTTTAAGCCGTCCTGTTCATTGAGGCCGGTCCATGTCGTTACATATAAAGTCTCCACCAGCATCAATGTTCCAGGTTCACCACCCACGGGAAGGAAAACTCCCTATGTGGAGCAGTGAACAGGACAAATGTGACCCTCATGGTTTGCTAACTTGACTTTTTGCGTAAATTACATTTTAGGAACGGCTTAGTAGCGCAGATTTATTCCTCATAATTTCAGCCTGTTCTCCTTCTGGGACTCCTGTGACATGCGTGACGGAATCCTGCCGCAGAAACTGACCGATCCTTCCTCTCCGAAGAGAAAAGGAAAGACATCGCACTAGGTATTGCACCTTCATGAAGGCGAAGCCATGAACCCGTTTCCTCCCGAGCCCAAGCGTCACAGGCAGAGTGAAAATAACATGGAAAATAAGTCTTTTGCGTTTAGTTGTACAGTTGTGGAAAAGATGCCATTGCAATATGCGAGGGTATACTGGCCTGAAGAATGGTAAAGAGGTTCAAACAGATTCCGCCAGGTTTTAGTAGGGTGGTTATACGAAAACTTGTAAAGCCAGGCTGCCCCAAAGTATGATATTTCTACTTTTATTAGCTATTGAGGCCAAAATTTGTCCTTTCACCTTTCATTACCCATGAATGAGTTTTACTTGAACTGCGTACACGTTGTTTAAAAAAATAAATAAAATTCATTTGGGCCCCCAGGTGGTCGTCAACCCTGTTACTTTTCCTGAGAACACCCTTTAAGATATAAAGAACTGTTCCTAAATTGCATCATTTCAGGAAGTTGCATTCAGGAAGTTCTGCCTTTTTTTTAAGTTGGTCGTGAAAAGACAAGCGCTTTCTTCTTTTAACTAATTTTCTCTGAGTGATGTAAAATCAGACAGAGGACAAGCTCATTGTGTCAACCCTGTTACCACAAAAGGACACATTAAAAAGTTATTTAAAATTTCAAATGTACCTATGCAACAGCATATAAGCCTCTCCTGAATGCACACCATGTTGGGCCGTGTCCTTCACCGCATGGCTAGTAATGGCTGCCGACATTTTTCATCAACCCTGTTAGCCTGGAGTAGTAGCAGGGATGACAGAAAATATATGTTTTTACATAGAGCTATACTCTTAAGGGTATTTACTGGTTTTTGCAGGTTACCTCTATAACTAATAGGATGCGACAATGTGTTGAGTCTATTGATCTATACTGATCTATACACTATCAGAGAACTGGGTTTTAGAAATGTGCTTAATTATTCATATTTTTTAAGTTACTACAAAATACAGGTGATAATTATTAAAGTGATTTATGTTTGTGCTTTATACGATGTTAGTATGCCTTTCTGCAGCTGAATAGATATTCTGGTAACACTTCACTTAAAGCAGTCATATAAATGCATTATAATGCATTCATGAAGTATTATAAACGCGACTATATTTATAAAAAGGCTATAATGTTATGCCATGTTTATTATGCATTATGAATGTTCCATGAAGCTGTCATCTATAATGCACTATGAATACCTTCATAATGCATTATAATGGTCAGAATAAGAATTAAGGATGCTTTGTACTGCATTATGAAGGTATTTATAATGCATTATAAACCTTAACCCTGGATATTCCTCATGTAAAGTGCTTTGAGACGACTGAAAGATGCTATATAAAAAGAGACTGAATTGAAATCGATATTCACTTACATCCATCCAATTATTTTTAATAAGAGCATTATATCCTTCCGGGGCTGTACTGAGCAAACCTAGCCTTACCTCTGAGCAGCGGGTGAAGGTACAGGCAAAGTCTCACTGAAACAGGACAAACATGCCAACTCGGAGTTTAGCACTGCAAATGGTGGAGCCGTGAGGCCTGTGAACCAGTGTCACCCTGACAAAGACAGACAGCCCCATTTCCATGGTCGGAGAAAAGGAAGAACAAGGCAATAGCACTATTTACAATAGCTTTATTCCATAAAATAGGCAATCTTTACATAATAATACACATGTATGTTACAAAAACAACTGGAAAATGAAGGATGGCCAGGCTTTAACCAGCTGACAGGAAGCTGGCTTTCCACCCATCGGTGACTGCCAGCATTGGGTTTTCCCAGATTTAAGGTGAGAAAAAAAAAAACCTGTATGAGTCCAGGCTGCTAGCAGAGTTTTGGCTACTTTTGACTTCTGCAGTAGTTACACTCAAAATGTCAGAACCATCCAAAATGTCATGCAAGAACCAACAGCTATTGGAAGATAATTTTATACCATGAGAAAGCTTGTAACTAGTGACGGAATGGAAGGACGGCAAAGCAGCACTTCGCTCTTCTCTCTAGTGGCCATGATTTAGCATTAACAGACATTAGTCCATTACAGCTTCACAAGGACAAGGCCTTGTGCAGACCACTGTGCAAATTGCTGAGCATTGGGGTGGGGGGGAATGCTGAAAAAACATTATTAACCCTCACACTGTGCATCAAATCCTGTCTATTGAAAAACACACCAAGGAGGAGGAAAAAAAGCCAGCATAAAGGAGAAGACTAGTACTTTCAAGCCTGCCGTCCACAACAAAGTAACCATGCCATTCAACCCACAGGGGAGGGAGGGGCCTGGTGTCACCCCACTCATTTCCGAGGTACCATCACCAACAAATCCACCTTGGCCTAATGAGCCCCATGTTTGGCCTTCCCACCTAAACCATCCCTTATTGCCTAACAACCTGTATGTACAGCATCTTTTTTTTGGGGGAGGGGAGCATTTCTGGACTGATCTAGTTAAATGCTCAGGGATGAGGGGCTGCCGCAAACCTGACCAGCCGTGACACTGGCCAGTGTGCATCTCAGACCCACCCTGACCATAAGTTCCTGTACAATGAAGGCACCCGACAGACGCCAACCTGCAGTAAGAGTCTTACTGCAAGACAGCCCTAAATGGAGACGCACCAAATGCATAGTGAGCAGCTGGGATCCTCTACAGTACATGGGCACAGAGAGTGGACCACAAGGCTGCTTGACCACGCCAAACCAAACGAGGAGACCTGATGAATAGACACCAACATGGCGTCTACTGTGAACATACTGCGCAGAGACTTAAGACCATGCAGCTGGGGACGCAAATGTAATGCGGAACAGTTCTTCCAGCAGCATAGTCTGGGGGGTTTGGCGGATCAGAGGAATGTCAAAGAAAATGGGGTTGGACTATGGTTGGCTGAGTAATGGGGGGGGGGGGGGGGGGGTTAAGGGGGGAAAAAAAAAAAAAAAAAAAAAAAAGGTAAAGCCATGCACAGCATGTCCACCCCTTAATCCCTGATTCCAGAAGCCTTACTGGGGAAACTGCAAGACTCCCCCTGCAATGAGCCAGCTGGGGGCCACTCTCAGGCTGGGAGCACCCGCCTCAGTGCCTCGCGTGTGCTTTGGTTCAGCTGGTCAGGGAACATGATCTCGTACTCCACCACGAGATCTCCTCGCCTCTCCGGGCACTTAGGCAGCGGCAGCCCCTCGTCGCTCACTGGCTTCCTCATCCCAGGGCGCACCACATCCTGGGTTGTCACGGTTACCGTCCGGCCATCCAGTGTGGGAACCTTGACTGTGCTGCCACACAGCGCCTGGGGAATAGAATGTGAAACATTAGTTACTATAGTAACACAGACCAAGAAATGACCATAGATCAATAAATAAAAAAAAAGGACCATAATTGAGCACGCAAACTTTCCTTGCAAAATACGCCTAACATCCATACATCCATTACTCGTCTTCGCTAATCTGAGGAAAAACAGGAACTCAAGACAGAATCTGAGGGCCAGTTTTCACAATCCTGACTCTACTCACACTGCGGGAGAAAATGCAGCTCAAAGCTTCTCACCACCTTTGCTACACCTTATTTCCTGGGCAGGAACTAAAGGCAGGCATGGCTCTACTCTTAAAAAACACATTGCTACCATTTTGTAACCAAAAGCTGATTCCATCCTGGGTACTTTGGCACTACATGCACCTTGGAGGTTAAGGAGCTGCATCTGTGAGTCTGTTGGGGGAGAGAGGGGGTCTTCCTGACACAGATCTGCGGTTTCACACAGCACACATGCAGTATCAGTATTATAAATACAAAGTGACCACATAGCATGACCCCCCTGCTTGTGAGAAATACTCACATCTCTGAGGGATATCTTGGCTGTGTAGATGATGTCCGAGCCATCTCTGCGGAACACGCTGTGTGGTTTGTCCTTCAGCACGAACACCACATCGGCGGGGATGTTGGTGGGTGTCTCATCACCCTCCTTGGGAAACGTGATCTTCGTACCTTCCTTCCAGCCCCTCTTGATCTCCACCGTCAGGATCTTGTCCTCTGTCCGTGTGGTGCGCCCGTCCGGGTTCAGCCGCCGATGAGAGATCTTCATTTTCTTAGTGCAGCCTGAGAAGATCTCCTCCAGGGTCACCCGAAGCTCGTGCACCACCGGCGGATCCTGCTTCTTCTCCAGGCCCCCGCTCCTTGAGCCAAAAGACCTCCCAAACCCTCCCATGCCGAAGCTGGCGAAAGGGTCGTCCACATCCATGTCCTCATCTGGACCCCCATTGCGGAAGAAGTGATCGAAGGGGTTACGACCCCCGAAGAACTCTGCGAACATGGCGTGGGGGTCGCCATGGAACCTGTAGTTGAAGCTGGTTCCGTTTGGAGCGCCACCACCGGGACTCCCCTTAAGTCCTGAGGAAAAGTGGGAAGACAGCGGCTAAGTGGCACGTCCTTCACCGGGACCTGCTCGCATGAAGCCGGCCGGGGCTTGTGGAGGCGCGTCCCGGGCAGCTCGCCTTCATGCCAGTGCGGGGCGTGACGCCGGAGTGACGCCCGCCAGAAGCTTCCAGAACCCTCAGCCCTGAGCTCGGCTCCAGAAACGCAACTCTCCGTTTAGTTTCACTCCCAAACTTATAATTAGTATAGATTAGACGATGGGCAAACTTCAGGGTTCAAAAGGAATTGTACGTATCTAACGTATCATCTAAAAAACACATTCACTTTCTTTACGTACGGGACGAGTCACGTAAACCCGTTTAGCGGACTAAACAAACGCCCCCCGAAATTTCTGGAAAACCAACTCGGTAACGTTTATAGAGGAATCTATTATCCCAAAAAAGGCATAAATCCCGGTGACCCAGAGCCCGGCTGTGATAAGAAGGGCGCACCCACCTTCCTCCCCGAAGCGGTCGTACACGTCCCTCTTCTTGGGGTCGCTCAGGACGTCGTAGGCCTCGGCTACCTCCTTAAACTTCTCCTCGGCCCCCGGGGACTTGTTCTTGTCCGGGTGGTAGCGCAGAGCCTGCTTTCGGTAAGCCTTCTTGATCTCGTCGTCGGACGCCCCCTTCTGTATGCCCAGCACGCCGTAGTAATCCTTACCCATCTTCACCATTTAGGTACCGCTAAAGCCGCCCTTCTCCTTCACGGGTCCCCTTCCGACTCCGCTTCGCTTTCGGTCCACAGCGCGGACAAAGTCCTTTATTTCCGTCGACTTTCAGTTAGTTTCGCGACTCCCAACTTACTACGCAGTTGGAATAGCCCCCCCGCTCCGCGCAGACGTACAGCATTCACCCCGCGTTACTCTCCCCGTCTCTCTCGGAAGCGGGACGCGGCTCAGATCTGAGCGCTGCCTCGCGACGGCGCGCTTTTTGTCCCCGTGCAGAAAGTTCCAGAGCTCTCTCCCTGGATCGCGAGCGTTCTGCACGCGCTGGCGCCCGTCGCCACGTCACGGGCGCGCCCCATCAGCTGTCAGCGCTGTGCGCGTGTGACGCACACACCTATAATATACACTATCATACCTGTCAATTTTCAACATTGAAAATAAGGGATTTTTCCAAAGATCCCGACCCAAAATACGGGAAATTTAGAGCAGCTTCCCATTGCCATTCCTGTGTTAACGGCAAGAAAACAGACTCCAAAACTGCTGTTATTTATTTATTATTAACGGAGCATAAGCTCTCGCAGCACTTGCGACACCAGAGCCACTGTCCTGAATCCTGAGCTTCGGAGTTTTGGCTTCTTTATCTATTAACGCAATGGGTTTTCTCCACTGTTGTCCGACCTTTTTTAGCTACTATTAACGAATGAGACACTTCATGACACACCACTGACTTCCAATCATAAATACGTTTAATTCCGATTTTTTTTATTTTGATCAATACCCAGTGAAGTTTGGTTGGATGATAATACGGGAGATTTACGGGAAAATACTAATACAGGAGGACGGCGGGAAGGAGGGGTATAATACGGTAGTTTCCCGGCCAAAACGGGAGACTGGACAGCTATGCGCTATAGAGATATGATTCTCCTAAAGGGCTAAAGTATAAATATATAAATGCACTGGACGTGCATACGGTAGAAATAGTACATTTATTCAGTTGAACTTGTGCTTCAGTTGTGTAGAAACTCTTAAATTCTGACGTAAAATATTAACACATACATACTACAGTGCATATAAATGAAAAATAAAACTCTATTCTTCACGACAGTGGCATATGGCATACGGAAAATCGCACGCATTTTTACACAGCGCTGAAGAAAGACTCGTGTATCTGTGCACCATATGAGGGGGGGGGATATTATAACAGCGCAGACTGAGAGAATAGAATAGGAACTACGTGACACCTGAACGCGGGCCGCTGTGACTGCGCCTATCCGCATTCCAGGGCCGGGGGCGCCGGGGCAGCCGCCAGAAAACCTTCCCAGAGTTTCGGTTCTCAGTCCCTATTAGCCCAAATCCATCGCTCCATATCGGGCTGCTGCTCTCCGATTGGCGAAAAAGAATTCCATGGGATGCGCTTATTGGTTGTAAACAAAGGCACGGATAGGCGCCTTGCCGGCCTTCCCCCCAGCCCTCCTATTGGACGAGCGCGAGGCTTCCCCTGCTCTCTGATTGGACGCTTTAGCCGCGAGCCTAGGTACAGCAACAGGAGTTTGCAGCAGCGAAGATGAAGCATTACGAGGTAAGGTGCCGTGGCGGGCTGTAATGTCAGGTCTGCGTGTGATTTCCGTGCGGGAGGAACGCGATGGCGCTTACTGCAGGTTAACGGAGAGCCGGTAGTAACGCGGTGCGCCGTGGCCCCGCGTGAACGGGCGAAGTGCGATGAAGAGGTCGCCCTGCGGCCCGTCTGCACACGGCCGTGCGCCGGTGGCTGTTACCGGCTCGTTACATTTTAGTATAATAACAGCCATTATACCACACTCACTGCACGATCGCATGTTATTTAACCCATTTCCATGGCCGGTATGCGTTGCTTATTGTCTCTGTAGCTTTATTTGAACAGGGTGTTTGGGTCAGACTGTATTTCAGTAATTTTAATTATGAAATTCTTTGACCTAACAGGGCCACCGCCTGCCTACAAATGTAATGGACTTTAACACCATTAAGTAAAGTGGACCGTCTGATTACAGGGAAATGTAGTTCCCGGAGAAGGCGTTGCAGGCCGTTCTTATGGACACTTCAGCGTTTATAAATAATACTTCCTCCATATGTAACCTGCACCGCACCGCCTGTCGGCTCAATGCTGGAACCGCACGGGGCAGATTGGAGATTCGGCCGGTGGGGGGCCATCACGCCTGTCTTTGCTTATTCCCTTATTTACCCTTATTTAATCTTATTATAACGGGGTCAGCCCGTAGTGCGCGTCCACCACGGAGACCATCCTCCAGCTATGATGGATTAACTCCGCGCGTCCACCACGGAGACCATCCTCCAGCTATGATGGATTAACTCATTCGATTACATTAATTAACTGATGGGCAATTCTTTTAATTAAATGCAAGTAATAGTCGTAAATGTAATTTTTAATGGACAACCGGTTACTGACATTGAGAAAGCGTTCTTAAGCCTCAGTTAGCAGAATCACGGATATATAGAGCATATTAATTAAATTGTTTCTGTTTCTAGTGGTCTTCTGCATTATTTGGTGTAACCCTTGTGTATTTTACTTCTTCTGTTCTAAAGTCTAGAATCTATAGAATTTAACCTCATTTAACCTTAAACCCAAAATAACACAGGGGTTAAGATTGTAGATTCTGATTGATTCATTGGTCACGGGCAGCAGACGCACTCATTCAGCCCCACCCAATCCAAAAAATAGCTAATAGTATAGAAGCTCATTAATAAATAGGCAACAAACGTGTAATAGTGCAATGAAAACAAGAACGATAGAGGCATTACAATTTCCTTGTGACAATGTCAATGTGCAGGTGCACTTTATGCGGCTGCGTTGAATGCAGAAATTAACGGTAACTGGCCACTAGTGGGCAGCTTTAGCCCGTCCGCCTCCATCTCAATTTTACCGGTTTCGTTACTTATTAATATGAAACAGAGCGAGCGCTCTGTTAGAAGTAATTGTTACTAATGTAAATAA
>JAAGVU020000092.1:647213-657667 GCA_011763525.2 Mormyrus iriodes | reverse complement strand
CCTGGTATGCAATGTTCTGGTACACTATGGAATAGTGGCCTGACTCAGAACTGGGGGGGAATTTTTATTGAAATATTAAGTGTGCATTAATGCAGTACCACTCAATGTTCAGTGGTTCCAAACTCAGAATATAAGAATGCAAATTAGGGTGGTGGTTAAAAATGGAAATTTGAAAATAGTTCTCACCCCCTAATTTTGTTATCTTGTATAAGAAAACATTTCAGGAATTTTTTGATGATTTTGGTGATTTTTAAATGTCGCTCAAGCAGCTTGAACAGCTAAAGCCTAGTTTAGTCATCCACCGTCGGTAATGTGCCCGTTAATCTATATTATTATTACTCAATTTTTTCGTTAAATTGACCGAATGTTACAAAAAATTTGGTAGAGAGCACCCTTGATGCTGAACCACAAAAAATGTTTCGCTCATTTTTGCTAGCAATCAAATGAATGATCCAATAAATTAACGCACATTACCGACGGTGGATGGCTAAACAAAACTTTAGCCATTCAAGCTACTTGAGCGACCTCTAAACATCAGTAGAACTATGAAAATTTTGCCAGGAATACTTGCTTACAATGCATTACAAGATAAAAGGGTGAGTGCATGAAAGACTGCCCTTTTAGAATGTGACTCATAGCTAAGAACCACTCTAATGCAAATGCAGCAGTGGGTTTGGGCTGAGAGTAATGGTTACGGTGGCCTCACGGTGAGAACAAAAAAATCGTTTATGGTAAGTTGTGATCGAACTTCCGATCACAGGCACAGCACCCTAAGCGTCTGAGCCACACACTGGCCCTAGTTAATTGTCTGCTGGTGTCATGTCTTCCCTAGCTGCTATTCGTTATGTCCTTGTCAGTCAGTGTATAAAGTATACGGTGACAGCATGAGGACGGGCCACAGTGGGGCCTGCCTACTCAGCACACTGAAGCAGTGTGAAGGATAAACCCTCTGAACCTCTGGATGTGATGTGAACCCAAAGGAGACTCTCCCACCTCCCTCTCACAGCAGGCGGCACAGGTGAACTCACCGAAACGACCCCCTGCCCGACTCCCTTGGCTGTGATGTTGAGATCTTGGTCATAGTTGACCTGCAGACACAGAGTTTGCCTTACTATGCATGTCAGGGGACTTAAAGCCAGCGTGACTTGGTCAGCTATCTGGACAGCATCCCTCTGGAAATGTCTAGGCACTTTCATGCACATGACACTACATGCCAGCACTATCCCTCAGTTTCCATTAAAATGTTACGCAGTGTATCTAAGCTTTCTCCTGAGCACTGTACCACCTGCAGCTCACCTTCAGGGAGCGGGTTAAGTAGGCGTTGCCCTTGTTGAAAGTCCATGCGATGGGTTTACTGCGACCTGCAACGCTGATATCCACCTGAAGGTTGATGTCCTTCAAGTAAGTCACGTCCATGTAGTACTGAGCCACGGCCTGGAAGACCATGATGGTGGCCTGGGGGCAACACAGAAGGATGACATTCCTGCGTCTGGTAGGGGGATAAACTAAACTTGTCATCTTTGATGTCATCAATCTAGACATAAGTGCGGTTCTAATGATCCGGCGGGGCCTGCTGGTCTATACCTGGGTGGAGCCATACCCTCCGCCATAGAACTGCTGCTGGTTCAGCCAGTGCACCACGGGCCCGGCCTTATCGAAGTCCTTGGCTCTGACCAGGGCCAGCAGCGCATATGCCGTGGCCTCCAGGGTGAAGAGTTTGCTCCCGATGACCGGCCAGTGGGTTTTATCTACAGGGGCCCCATAAATGATCACTATATGATTAGGCTAAAAGGGTAACAGATATAGATTGAAACTCAAAAGTAGGAATTAGCGTAAGAATTTTAGTCTCCAGGTTACAAATGAGACCTGTTTCCTATGTCTGTCTTTCAGTCGAATTTGTAGGTAAGTTGCAAAAATAATAATACAGCACATAATAATAATTACATAATAATAATAGTCACTACATCCGGGACTGTGCTGCACCTGGAGCCGCCAAACCACTGGAGCCGCGCAATATTTTCCTGAGCGTCACGAAGTAGAGTGTGTTCGTTATTATTAACCATTGTGTTTAACCTCAATTTTTAATATAATAGGCTTTATATCTGTTCATTTTCATGCACGAGTTGTCCGTAAGTCAGACATTGTTAACCCAGGGACTGCCTGTATTAGGTAAAAGTTGGTGGTGTGAAGTCCTTCCAGCCTTATGGAGGTCACTGTATGATATTGTTGTACTAGACATGCAAATTTGTGAAGAGCTCCAATGTTTTGTTGACATAATGTATCTCCAACCAAAAAGATGCTGAATTTGCGCACCTGTTTTCAGCATCTTAATTTTTATTTGTATAATTTGTGGTTACCGGATGCTGGAAGGATAGGCAGAGGGAGATTTCCTGACTGGTTACTGTGCATATGACAATATGACTTAACATTTGACTTGGATGTTCGATGTGCTCTCCTAAATGTTACTCTTTCTTACGATGCCCCAGTACAGCTGTTCAGCTTACCTGCGGATGCGAACTTCATCAGGGTGTTCACCTGGTGCTTGCCCTCGTTGGCCAGGGCGTAGGAGGTCATGGCCACAGCATAGGGGTTGGTTAGGGTGCCGATCCTGCCGGTGAGGAAGTCCCGGGCTTTCTTGATGCTGTCTGGCAGACTCTGGAAAGAGAAACATTGTTTCTGTTTTTTCACTCAAAGAAAACATTAAACAACCACAACAGTGTTGGCCTGGGACCTATTTCCCCCCATTTAGCTAAGTAATGAATGAATGTGATATACATCCTGGAGAATTCAGCTACCTCCCAGGTCATAAAGAGCAATTCATTGGCACCATCTTCTGTTTCCATACAAAGTACAATGTAACGCCATAGGATGTAGTTCTGTGTGACATAACGCTGTGTATGGCATAATGCCACATGACATAGTTCTGTGTGACATAATGCTGAGCATGATGTAATGCCGTGTGACGTAATGCCGTGTGACATAATTCCGCATGACATAGTTCTGTGTGATATAATGCTGTGCATGATGTAATGCTGTGTGACGTAATGCCGTGTGACATAATGCCGTATGACATAGTTCTGTGTGATATAATGCTGTGCATGATGTAATGCTGTGTGACGTAATGCCATATGACGTAGTTCTGTATGACATAATGCTGTGTATGATGTAATGCCGTGTGACATAATGCCATATGACGTAGTTCTGTGTGACATAATGCTGTGTATGATGTAATGCCGTATGACGTAATGCCATATGACGTAGTTCTGTGTGACATAATGCTGTGTATGGCATAGTGCTGTGTAACATAATGCCATATGACGTAGTTCTGCGTGACATAATGCTGTGAATGACGTAATGCTGTGTGATGTAATCCTGTATGTTGTGGTGCTGTATGACTTAATGTTGTATGAAATAATGCCATCTGATGTATGGGGCACCAACTGGCAAGCCCTCATCCTCGTGCACAAAGTACATTCTGTGCCGCTCCCTCCCCACTGCCATTCGTCAGTCAATCTCGGTCTCAGATTTCAAAATCAGGCAAAAAACCTTTTCGTTGCTCAAGCGTATAACCGTCCATAATATGTTTTGTCTATTTTGTGTTGTTTTATCTGTCATTGTATTCTATGTAACCGTCTTTGAGATTTTGTAAAAGTGCCATACACATAAAATGAATTATTATTATTATTATTAATAATAATAACAACAACAATAATAATAATGATAATAACAATAATAAATCATGTAATGCCTTGCTGCATTTTGTCCACAGAAAGACAAACTCCAGTTACATTTTGTCCTCAAAAGCATGAAGACCTAATTCACTTTCTTCCCTGCACAGAAATCAAAAGGCATGTTTCATTTTGTGCACAGAATTGATACTAGTATCCTGCATTTCATGGACAGAAGAAAGTCATTTTATTCACACTAAACTAAATATATTCATTTTTTTTGTGAATGAAAGAAAGTCATTTTGTGGACAAAATGCATTTCGTGAATGAGAAAAAACTGATTTGATGGAATCACGCAATGCTTTTGTGGAACCATAAAATCCATTTAGTCTTTTGCTGAGTCACAAAAGGCATGTAGTAGGTGCGCGCCCGTGGGGGGAGTAGTGCCTTCCGATGACCAGAAGGTGGAGCGCCGCTTTGATTTTGCAGACCCCTGTAATTACGTTCAACTTGAATTTAAATGTAATAAAAATACAAATACCTCCTGGGCTCATACTTTTACTGTTGCATGTACTCATTAGTATCACTATTTTTATTACATTTTTAATATTTTGAAGCCAAGCCTATGAAAGGTCTTGGCACCGATTCCCTCCAATTGTGGCTTACATGCTCATCAAAATGAAACATGCCTTTTGATTTCTGTGCAGGGAACAAACTGGAGTTTCCAGCAAGGCATTACTTGATTTGGTCATTCAATAATGCTTTTCGTGGCACAGAATGTATTTTGGGCTCGAATATGAGCACTTGATACTTGGTGCCCCATAATGATGTAATGCTGTGTGACGTAATGCTGTATGATGTGATGATGTGATGGTGTATGACTTAATGCTGTAGGAAATAATGCCATGTGACGTAATGCAATGTGAGTTTGGGCTGAACATGAGCAAGAAAGGCCTGCCCTCCCCCACACACAGGTCTTTGAGGTTCATGGGGAAGTCACAGTAGGGAGGCGAGCTAACGCCCAGGTATACTCACGCTGACTTTATCTGCCCCGCATATTGGACGTGCTTCCTGCATCGCGATGAGGACAAACGCCGTCAGCGATGCATCAGCGTCCTTCCCTCTCACGTTCCCCTGTGGGCCAGATGCACAGTAACAGGAAATTTCAGATATTCTTTCTACAACATACATTAAATACTGCTCTGTTTCGTGGGGTGGAACAGCTAACTGGTGCATTTAAAGTTAAAGGACATCTTAGAATGTGACTATGCCATCATCACACAGCCAGTTAATAGGATATCAGACATGCACTGTTACATACTCTCTCCATGTTATAAAAGAAACTTGTTTTATCTGACTTATATTTTCATTTACAGTTGTTCAGTCAACTTTCTAACGCTTAACAAGAATAAAAAATCTGCAGTTTATGAAAAAACCTGTGGCGTGCAAAAACGTTTGACTGGTAGTGTATGTGTGCTATGGGGGTCGTAGTATTAAGAAAATGTTTTTCTTGCTCCCAATGTTTGTATTTTCCGATGGCTCATCATCACATACCACCATCTCTCCGTGGTAAACTGGGGCATCCTCTTTGAAGATGCCATCAGGCTGCTGTGCGTTCAAGACCAGCCACTTTGCAGCGCTGCAGATCACGTTCTCCTCAATGCTGATGAGAGTGTATGCCATGGAGAACACCTTGGTCACATACGCTGTCAGCCTGGGGGGTGGGATGAGAAAGAAAATTGAGTTTAGTGGAGTTCTGCTCAACGATGGAATGGCCTGGGAGTGCGATCGGTTACTGCGTACCAGGTGCTGCTTGGAGTGTGTTTCCAAACACTGAACGAGCCGTCGTCTTTGCGATACGCCAGCTCCTGTGTATAACCTGAGCACAATAAAACGATTAGACTATTGGAACTGATGTCTCTCCGTGTGTCTCAGTATTAGAAATCTGTTCGAGTTTATCAGTGGTCAAGAAAAACTGTTTGAGGTCTGCTTAGAGTGATGTAGTTCAGGAGCGCGAAGCCCATGTTTGACAGACGCACCTGAACGGATGTATTTGATGGCCGTCTCTCGCTTATCCACTCCCACCTTCTCCCACTGGCCTGTGGTGTCCAGGTAGAGCGTGGCAATGACTGGTCCTGTGAGGCCAATCATGTTCTGCTCCCCGCAGCCGGATGGCTGCTGGATGAGGTTCCCAAGCGGCGAGCCACTGATGACCTGGTAGATGGTCTGGCCAATCTGCTCACCTGAAAGTGTGATGCAGCATGTGAAGCTGTGTGCCTCTTATGTAATCCCAGAGCTTTACATAGTCATACCTGCCACTGTACAGTAGAACTGATAACAGCACATACATGAACATACCCCAAATGGTTAGACTACATCACCCAACTCCACCATTATCACAGAAGATCATCAAAGGGCTCTGGGTGGAATCCTCACCGGTCACGCTGATGAATGTGTCCGCAGGGGACCCAGGCACCCTATTCTTCAGATCTGACCCCTTGACAGTCTCCATCTGATTCCCATCTGGAATTATCAAGCACAAGGCCGCCACATACTCATTCACTTAACAGGTGTTTAGGTTTTTTTTACAGCAACAGTAATCCTGGTTGAAGACATACTGTGCGCAGTGGGATCCAGGATGACTGTGGTAGTCTCCTTCCTCATGTGTATCCCTTCAGGCTGTCAAAACAAACACAAGAACCCAAGAGGAACGTGTTTAGCTGAAGTCCACCATAAAGCAATGATGCAGACAACAGAAGAATGACCGTTTTCCATACGTGGACCGAACAGGTGAATCAACAACTGGTCAGTGTCTAATATCCTTGAGTGACATTGTGTACCTAAGTTCAAGAATTTACATTCTACCTTATTTTGGAAAGTCAGTGCACTCTTTCTCCTCCATAGTAGAAACAAAATATAATGCTAGCCCATTTGCCCCTGAAACACTTTATGACCATTGATGCATCTTCTAGAGCCGTTTCCAGTACAGAATCACTCTCTCAGGCAGCAGAGGGCAGGCGCCCCCTGGATGGCATGCCACTCCACTGCAGGGCACACCTACCAACACACCCTATGGGTCATTTTAAAAAGCCAGTTTGCATGTCTAATCGTATGGCTCAGGACTGCAGGAGTAAACCTGCACGAGTCATGGAGAACAGACAAACTCCACAGACACACAGAGCAGGGGGTGGGATTCAGACCCCCCACCACTGAAACTACAAAGTAATAGCAGGACCCTCGGAGCCCCCAGGCCAACCGTCAAACGGATATGTAGGTCATATTTGCTAATGCAAGCTAGTTGGTCCTTTTTTATCTTGCGTAGTATTAGGGATGCCGTTAGGTCTATTTTACGGAGGCATTACCCCCCCAAAATGTTTTTCAGCCGCCCTAAATAAATGTGTATTTCTTGGCTTACGTCATGAATAGCTTTTTACATTATATATGTTTGCCATCACCCCCCTCCCCCCCACCGGACTCAGACAGAGAAGGGTACTAACCACCACCAGCAGCTCCTTCTTCACACCATCACTGAAGGTAGAGTCATACACAGAAGCTTTGACCTCAATCGAGTGCTTCCCGAGGTCCATGGGGATGATGACAAAGGGCATGGCATAGGACGACATGGCTTCCACCACCACCTCCTGCCGGTACTTCCTCTTCTTGCTGGCTGCACTGCACACAGTGCCAGACTCCATCAGTTCCACCCGAACCTGTGGAGATGCTCGTGGTTTATCCCGGAGGCCTCAGGTGGGGGGTCTTGGGTGGAGATTGTCTACAGAAAGGGCTTACCTTTATGTCATCGTCCATGTAGTTGTAAAGTACAGCTTTGATCTCTAGCTGCTCATTTCGCACAGCAGAATAGGGCAGCTTCAGGTCAATGAAGAAGTCCTTGATCACCTTCATCTCAAAGGGACTCGCCACACAGATTCCTGCAGAGGGGGAGTGTATTTGTCATTCTGCATCTAACACGGATAAATATTCACTGAAATACACATTTCTGTGCTAGAACAGACAGATACTCTACCACTTTTCTTTGACAGACTGATAGCAGTGACCTCCCAGGTGGTAATGGAGTCCTTCAGAAAATTTGTAATTTCCATTGATGTGGAAGCACTGGATGGGAGACAAAAACCAAAAAATGAAGAACAACAGAGAGGAATGGTTGAGTTACAGAGCAGTGTGTTTCTGATGCAGATGGGATGCAGTTATATGGTGATTGAGCACATCAGAGGGCTGTACAATGGCAGACGGATGACTGATACAGTTGCATCAAAGGGCTATGCAGCTACAGTCTGATAACTGACACAGTTACATCAAAGGGCTATGCAGCTGCAGTCTGATAACTGACACAGTTACATCAAAGGGCTATGCAGCTGCAGTCTGATAACTGACACAGTTACATCAAAGGGCTATGCATCTGCAGTCTGATAACCCATAGACTCAAATCAAATAGCTGTGCAGCCGCAGACTAATCAATGGCTGATAACTCATCCTGATTGAGACTGAAAGGCAGTGGGTCATACCAGTCTGGCCTTCCTCTGGGGCATGCTGGCAGCGTCTCCTCCTGCCACAGCCAGCTCTCGGGGAACTGTGTGCGTGACACGATGTCTCTGTCCGAGATGTAGTTGTCATCATCTTCTGCTGCAGTTAGACAGACAGGGAGGGTACATGTCAATGTCTCTGTGGCAACATGTCCTTCAGACCAAACTCAATTGAACTATGCAAGAAATTTCCTTTCTTGTTGCACCTCTTCAACAGAAATGGGCACAAAAAACCAAAAGTAACTGCTGGAAATTAGTCTCAGCAGACTGGTGTAACACGACTGACACCAACTGCTAAAACTGGGAATCCTCACAAACTGTATACGGGGCATTATGTGTACTGCCTTTGCACCTTGTCTGTTTGGCACTACATGCTGCAGGTGCTGCTGTATGCATGACAATTTGCTCCTGGCGTCTATGTTTGTCTAATCTAATCAAATCTAGGGACTAGGTGACAAAACCAGGTGTGAGAGCTGTCACCACGCGTTATGAGCCACGGTCAGTGGGTCAGGGTAGGGGGGGCTCACAGCGGGCCAGCAGCAGGTTCTCGGAGGCGGACTTCTGCCGGTTCTTCGCAGCCTCATTGCAGCAGTGCAGGAAGGCACTGACGCACTCGGCCCCGTCGATGATGAACTCGGCACGGCGCTCGCAGGTAAAGTCCATCAGGTTCTCCACCATGCCGTCTGTGCAGCACTGCTTCTGCAGCTCCGTGCTGTATTTGCTGACTGTGGGGCATCAAAACCAAAAGTTTAAATTGGGCCAAAAGCCCTGCCCCCCTCTCTTCTGGCCAGAGACATAAAGCTGCACTTTTAAAAACCTCCAGGGTAGCAGGTGGATTTAACAAGTTGCACATTTTTATTTATTTAGCAGGTGCCTCTATACAAAGTACCATATAGGTCCAAAGGCAGGGAGCAACTGGGGGGTTTAAGGGTCTTGTTCAATGGCCCAACATTGAAATTCTACTGACCATGGGGTTGGTGATCTTCTGATTATGGGCACAGACCCTTACCACACTGAACTACACGCCACCCCCAGGATGGCAGGGAGCAGCTTTACTGTGCATCATATTTATAACAGGGTCATATTTGGCAGAGTACACATCCTGGCTGTGTCTAATAATGTGTGTCTGGAGTAAATGTCGAAGGCGGGCCCAACCCAACGAGGTCTTCAGGTCCAGCAAGGTGATGGAGCGGCGCCGCCTCTTTGGGGGGGCGGGGCAGTGAGGCTCTGCAGTGGGGGGTCAGCGAGGGGGAGGAGGACGGAGAGACGAGGAGGCAGGTTAACAGAGACACCCTGGATACCGAGGCCGTACAGCACGAACGCTAACCTTTATGACATGGGGGTAGAAAGTCACCCCCCGCACATGTTAACCTTGCATGCGTGTTTTGCGGAGCAGCACCTGTTCTGGATTTCGTCTGCACATTAGCATTAGACTGGAAAATCAGCCCAGCGTCATAGAAGACATTCATGCTGTCGCTGCCGCTTCCTGCCGTGCAGCCGATGTCATGCTTCTCGACCGTGTCCCAGATCTGTGTCCGACAGTGCAGAGCAGCAGATGGCATGAGTGGCCCATAAGCATCACTGAGCTGCATGTGAATCTCTACACCCGTGGTATACAATGAGCCGATGTGCTACCTTGCTTAGGGTCAGTCTGTTTCTGCTGTTGAGTACATAGACGCCCTTATCCACAGCCACCAGCCCCACCTTAGCTTCTGGGTCACCCTCAATGCTCAGAGTGAACTTGTTACGTGGCTGATATTCTGTCTTCTTTGAAGTAACTTTGAGCTTTTGGCCAGAAAAGAAAGGAAATGTCATTTGGTAACACTAAAACAGCAATGACATCCCTGACAGAGAAACACCAAGGAAATAGCAAAAACATCACTGACCGGACAACGTCACTGACAAAACATCACTGACCAGATAACGTCACCGACAAAACATCACTGACCGGACAACGTCACTGACAAAACATCACTGACCAAACAACGACACTGACAAAACATCACTGACCAAACAACGACACTGATAAAACAACACTGACCAGATAACGTCACCGACAAAACATCACTGACCGAACAACATCACTGACAAAACATCACTGACCAAACAACGACACTGACAAAACATCACTGACCAAACAACGACACTGACAAAACATCACTGACCAGATAACGTCACCGACAGAACATCACTGACCAGACAACGTCACCGACAAAACATCACTGACCAAACAACGACACTGACA
>JAAGVU020000092.1:601660-614406 GCA_011763525.2 Mormyrus iriodes | reverse complement strand
GAGGACCAAGCAGACACACTGACCACTATACTAACGAGGACCAAGCAGACACACTTACCACTATACTAACGAGGACCAAGCAGACACACTGACCATTACACTAACAATCACCAAGCAGACACACTAACCACTATACTAACAAGGACCAAGCAGACACACTGACCACTATACTAACGAGGACCAAGCAGGGCCTGAATGCGTCAGAAAACAGGTCACACGTTCCAATTCCAAATCAGCCATCCCAAATACAGGATGTAAAGCTCAGGCGACTCTCCCAGAGCACTCGAGGTGAACATACTGCAGTGTAGCTAAGGTTCCGCAAGGAGGCATCATCCCTCCTTTCTCTCATCTTAGTGAATTACAAATCCTGTGTTGAAATTTAGGATTTTTATGGGACATTGTTTTATGTTAGAAAGTATTTTTAAGATTAATAAAAAAAAAGGATTGGGTACATATCAGCTTTGGAAATTGTTCAGGAATGATTTAGATCAATTTTGGCTGGAGCTTAATTGCCTGCACATTCTGAAATGCTAGTAAGTTTTCTAAAGAAATCGAGGTGTTCCTAATGCCGCCCTCTTGTGGATATCCTGTGAATTGCCTGCAGTTGTGACAGGACCCCAACTTCAAAAAGCTAAGGATAACCAAGTTACAAGCAGTGAAAGTTCCATATCAGTTCCTTGTCCGGGATATTTCTTGAAGGAACCGTAGAATGCTCCTCAGGACCAGACCCTTCTCAGTTTACTAGGTACTGTGTCCTTAGCTCTCTTGATAGGAATGAAAGAGCCTCCAAACAATATAAGGATCTGCTGCTTTTAGACCATGAGGAGCCACAAGAGGGCGCTGAGAAGTCAGTAAGAGGTTTCGGTGTCAGATATGAAAAGCAGAAAGACTTGAACAGAGCGAGCTGGGAAGCAACAGAGCTGACCCAGAGGATGGCCTGTAGCGGCTTGACAAACTGAGGGTTAGCTGTGACTGAATGCAATGGTAAATCCTTTGTAGAGATCAAGAATGTCGGGCCTAGTCTGGACTGGAAGCCCACCCTGCTCATTTGACTTCCTCCACTGGCCCCTGGAGGATGGGCTCCCCCTTTGGGTCTGGTTCCTCCCAAGGTTTCTTCCTTCTAGGGAGTTTTTCCTTACCACTGTCACCTCTAGCTTGCTCACTGGGGGCTTTGGGCTGGGATAATGTAAAGCGCTTTGAGACAATGTAATGTTGTGAAGATGCGCTATACAAATAAAATTGAATTGAATTGAATTGCTCCACTGGTTAGCCTGTTGTTGGTGGTGCGCAGAAACACAGACATGCACTGCCTGAGTTCCTTCAAAACCTTCTGCATCCACAAGAAGATGGCAGAGCAACTGAACCCTGCTTACTAAGGAATAGAACCCAGCATTCAGTCAAGGGACATTTAAGTGGAGGGAGACGCTAAGCCATTGGCTTCACTGCAGGATGAAGGGTTACTGCAGGCAAAACACTGAAGGTACTGTCCAAGCTCCGAAATAACCCTCTCAGTCTGTCTATTGAATTGAGGATGGAGGACTTTCTGGCTATTCACCTCAGCAGATTAGGAATCCTTTCAAAATCAACATGCAGTCTGGGGACCCTGTCAGAATACCATGATTTTGAACAGCCTCCTGGTCCTGCTGATGTTCGTGATCTCTTTAACAAATGGTTCAGTTTTAGCAAGGAAATACAATTTGCACACATTGAGAATCAGTCTTCATGACTGTGCGGCCTTAAAATGGGTTAAAACTGGTGACGGGGTCCATTGGGATGTGTGATGAGGGCAGTAAGGATATTAACACTCCCGAGAATGACCTGGAAGGCAGGAGACAAGCGAAACAGAGCCAGGTATTCACCAGTGACGGCTGGAGATCAAGTTCATGCAAAACAGGACAAGACAGGAGTCTGCAACATTCAACAAAACCGCTCACAGAGTCATTAGTAAGAATGATATCAGTATCTTTGTTCCGTCACCAACAAGAACCACATATTCTAGGAACAAGACATTTGTGAAAACATTCTTATCAAAGGACTCAGCACCATTGTCATCAAGTAAGATGACACAGATGGCATCAACTGAGAATGAATAGAGTGGGGAGGAACCAGCTCAATGGGTCAGAGGAAGGCATCCCAGCCCAGAACTCCCACCCCAAGAGTGGACAGGCCTCGTCGGCACAGCGAGCTGCCAGAGACTGACGGACTTTATTATAACCTGAACGCCCAAGTATGAGGAAAAAAACGAGAGTTTCAAGTGTCTTTTCTTTGGATGCTGTTCGAATGTTGCTAATCTGTTTTACTGGGTGTGATAAATATTTCGCTTGGAGTATACCTGTTATGGTATGTTCAGAGTCAGATGGATAGTTTATTTTATATGGATTCCTGGTTTGTTCATAAATGTAAGGGGTAGACAGAAAAAAATGCACCACATGTAAGACTGAGTGGGTCTGTAAGTGTAAATCCACGTAAGGGAGATGTCCTGTACTCATGCCGCCACTAGGTGGCAGACATGCTACAGAAGGAGAACCAGTGTGGTCTGTAGGTTTGAAAGCAGGTAATGCGGTTTTAAGCTCACACCTGGGACTGGGCGAGTGAGGTATTCATGGTAACTGAGTCAGGACCTAACAGTAACTACTTCAGGGACACTGGATGCTGGCTGACTCTCCCGTCTCACCCCAAGCTTTCCTCACTTGAAGTGTAAGTGAAAATGCAGCATCCTGGAGGTGGTGACATCAGGAGATCTTCATTAGACAGGAGATGATCCTCCTTCGCTTCTCGGCAGGTCTGAAAGCACACCTGGGCATCTTGGGCGCTGCCATTCTGTGTCATTCTGTTCACTTTTGTGTTTTCGTTTTGTTGCTATGAATTCGCTGCTTCTTCTGCAATCTTCCATCTCACCAAAGGCAAATGCAGACCTACATCTGCTCGCGGCTCGTAACTAATTTCAGCTCCTCCAAAGGCTTTACATCTGGTGAGACGGTGCCGTCTTTCTCGCTTCAGCTATCGGCTACAGGACTAATATTTGTGTATAGCAGGAATAAAAACTTCCTGTTCCTGCAGGACAGTGCCGATCCAACTGCTGTTCAGCTGCCAATTCAGCTGTCCATCATGCTGCTCTGTTTGTACCTTTGTGTGGGTCTAATGCAGGAAAAACGCAGCGGGCCGGTGGGGCATCACAGCTCCCAACTCCAGGCAGCTGCAGAATGCAGTGAATGTCACTGGCGTCACTGCAATGCAGACTGCGATCAAAGTCCCATCCACTGCAAGGCGAGGAAACGGCTCACAACCACATAGGATCTTGACTAGGACCCCAACAGCACTAGAATCATGGGTGTACAAGGTGGGGGGGTGGGGGGCTGTGTGGTCTGTATTTCTTCGTGTGACAAAGGAATCCTCAGTTTCTCCTACAAACAGCTCATGCCAGAAACACAAAAAGGAAACATAACAGCAACTTAAAGCAATATTTTTACATTAATTGCAGAAGAAATATTAGGAATACTTCCGCAATGGGGATGTTCATTCTGCATGGCGTTCTGTGATTAGCTGGTGGGCTGCAGCAGTTTATATTCTTCTCTGACTGACATCCATGAGCAGAAGCTGCAGCTTTCTGCATCCATCCATCCATTCATACACACATCAGAATATACACTCGGGCCCACAAGTGCCAAATGTGATGCTGCTAGTAGCTGGCCTACAAGGGCCAAGCTTCACTGATCCTACTGTATCCTAAACTGGGACTCTTCCCAAGTGTGAAAAGCTTCCAAAAGCAGCTACTTCACCAGCAGTGAACAAATTGAAACTTTTTTGCACTTTTACTTTGCTTGAATCTGTTACCCATGAACACAAACTAAAGTCCTTGAAAAATCTGAAACCCTTTTTTCTTGCACTGCAATTGAATGTCTGGAACAAACAATTTTCCAGAAATGTCTGCTGGGGAGACACACACCCAATGCAGTCGATTTCCTCGCTTACCTGCTGCCACTTTACACACTGAAGCGTTTCAGTATCTCAGCAGCAAGCACACAGGCAAATGAACCTGTAACATCCAGCTCAATTCTACATTAAATTAATTTTATATCATAACCAGAACCACAAAGGCCTTAAAGGATATATAGCAACGACATAACTTGAAATAAAATTAGGAAAAGCATCAGGAATTTGTCTAATTTCAGTAGAAATGGTCAGTGTGATAAGGCAGTGGAGAGCAGATGAAAGGACACGTCAATGCAAGACGCATCAAAGCGAGACACGAGGGGTTTACAGCCACATGGTGATGAAGACACACCTTAGGAGTTGATGTGTCCACCTGGGATCGAGACAAGTAAAGGGTGGTCAGGAGTGTGGACAACGGGGCGTGGGTGGCAGGACCCTGCACCATCATCAGCTGCCTCTGCACCGCTCATTGCAAATGCAGGTAGTCTGAAACACCTTAAACAAGCTCTTGAATGAGCTGTCACTGTGGAGCTTGGGGCAGGAAGCACAGAGCTTTGTTTTACAGTTATCTTAGCAGGGGGTAATGGGGGCAGGCCCACTGTGCTCCACTTATAGATGTTTCCCCAACCCTCTCAAAGATGTGCCCTCATGCTGCCCCCTTCTAGCTGATCCTGGCTTTACAGGAGGCCCTGGATACGTGACCACCTGCCCCCTTAGCATGAGCATTAGCTGCATTTGCCAGTTTGCATGCAATCCACATAGCCAATTTATTACCTACATGCAGGTGCCTGCCTAGCCCAAAGGAGTGCATTGTTACAGCAGGAACGCGGCATAGTGCCAATTAGAACAAAGGGACAACGGGACAATCCACGGACGACTACGGGGTAAAACTAGAATTTATTGGGGCACAGGACACACAGAAGCCAAAAAGGGGGGATAGGGGATCTTAACAGAAAACTGAGGTCACCTAAGCAAGGGATCATGGGGGGGAAGCTCCAGGGAACAAACCAGACTAAACAAAGGGGACTGACCCAACTGAATAACACAGGGACAACTAAAACCTAACACGAATCAATGACATGCAGATGGGAACACTCATAATCATTTGCTCTGAACAAGAGCAAACACTTAAATACACACAGGAAGCTGGGGCAACGAGGAGCAGGTGTAACTAATCAAGGGAAACAACCAATGAACACAGGACAAGGAAAAAACCAACAGGTGATGAATGCTAACGAGTTAACTAAAACAATGAACAAAATACTAGAACTAGGAACTTGACAGGAGGTAAAGACTGGGAACACAGGTATACAAAAGCAGGGGAATAAATATACAAACCAAATAAAGCAGGAAATAAACAGAACTCAGACACAATAAACAAACCCAAGAAACCTGACATGGATGAGGCTGGACTCAAACCCGTGATCTGGGACTACAGCCTTTGTGCCACCAGCTCAGCCCACTATAAGAGAAACACAAGGGTTTTAGGCGAGACAAACAGATGAGGAAAACCACAGAGGGAGGGGCCGGTAGATGCCAATCATGACATGCATAGGTGTACTGGGAAAGCTTGGGGAGTGTGATTCGCCTCAGCGAGATCGGGGACCAGAAGCACATTACTGGAGTGCAGTAGTTGAGGCACAGAGCATAACCAAAGCATTTTCATACACAAATGCCAGCCAATCAGCCTTTGCACACTGCATTTCCACTGCGGTCTCTCTTATGGCGTGTGAGGCGTGTACCTGGTGGTGTGCGAATCATGCGGGGGGGGTTATTATGGTGCACTGTCCTCCTCTCTCACCAAGCATCAGCACAGGGAACGGTCTTGCTGGCAGACACCAGCGAGAGGGGGTGGTACGCCCAGGGGTGAGGGAGACAGGACAGGGAGAGAGACAAGCCCAACAGCCATCCACGGGGGTGTGAGAGAGACACATGGCTAAAATAACAAATGCCCCCCTGTGGCTATAGCAGTTTCTGCAGCCGGAGGTATCGTATGTGCAAGTAATACACAGAGGAACAGAGAACGTGGCTCTGCCTGGAAATATACCAAGGAACTTGGATAATGGACGCTGTTCCAGGACATGTGTAGATGGGGGGCTGGCAGGGGGTATCCCCGCAATGGGGCCTCTCACCCCGCCTCGTCACAGCCTCAAGTGGCTGGCCGACCAGAGCCAGAACTTCCCATTAGTGCAAGTTCAGATACCTGCAGCAACATGAAGTGTGTCCTTTAGCAGAGCAACCAGGCAAAATAAGAAAGAGCTTCCGGACAGAAGAAGAGTGACCCGCGTGCTGGCTTTCAAAATGAATACGAACTTGCAAGATGTGAATGAGAGCCCACAGAGACCGTAAGAAGCAGAAAGAGGCATTTAAGGAAAGAATCTAAAGAAAGATTAGCGCTGTGTGATACATCAGGGCCCAGCAGTCCGGAAGAGAGGGAGGGCACTGAGCACTGGGCCGGGGGGAGGGTGTCTGTTAGCCGTGAATCGGAGGGCTGGATGGAGCCTTAGCCTATAGAGCAGGTCCAGATGGGGATGGAAATGGCGAGGGGCTGCTGATCGGGCAGGAACCGCTTCCTGTCCTCCTCTTCCGTCACGAGGAACCTTCTTCACAGCTTTGTTCCCCTCCATAAATTTCACACAAGCCCTTAAAAGAAGGCCAAGGCACGGTGAGACGCTCTCTGACATTAAGCCCGTGTCTGGCTGGGTCTCTGCAGACCAGCCAAAGGGATCTCAGCTGTTTTTGATCCAGCCTGAGGCTGTTTCTTTTAACTTGACAGCAGAGCAGGGAATACCTCTGCTAGCTGGACACCACTCCGCAGGCCCAGAAAGATCTCATTGAATAACAGGCTAATTAGCTTCTTGCTTTGTTTGGAAGACACTGTGTAGCTCTTGCTCCACTGTTGCCTACATCTAACTGGGAATTCAGCGGAAGCTCAGCCTAGCCAGCCATATGTGTGCAATGTACTATTTGCCTCACTTGTAGTCGCTTTGAACTAAAATGTAAAAAAGGCTAGAGTAGCTGGAGGCCCTCCCTATGTCAGTGTTTTTACCTTTGGTGATTAATACTTGCCGCAGAAAAAACCTGCCTCGGTATGTTGTGTTCAGTCCTTCAGAGGCAGAGAGAGGGTGAAAAGAGAGCCTCCACTCTGCCTCGGCTGTCCTCACACAGCTTTTATGTCAGTGTATACGCAGGGAGGCATCTTTCCAACAAACTATCTCAGGAGACCTTGCATTCAGCCCAATGAAAATGCAGACAGTAGCGAATTAATATGCACTGAAATTATAAAATTATCATTATGGTATCCAGAGGAGGGACTATAACCTCAAGTCTTCTCGAGTCATAGGGGCTGAGTCGGGTCCAAGTCTTTCCATCAGTTTTGCCGCGTCGAGTCCAAGTCAGTGACTCGAGTCCCCACTTCTGGTAAAAATCCAACAGTAAAGTGGCGAAATAATGTTAGTTTTTGTTACTTCCACAATTTTGAACTGTTGTCCTTACATACATGAGGGACTGTGCGGATTGCCGACGCATTTCATATTCATCTGTGCAGCCAGAATCCACAGTGAGTCTCTGTCCAGGTCATCAGCAAGGTAAAGCAGCCCAGTGCAAAGGGGCAGTTTGAGAATAAAAACAGCAGGGGTAACCCTTTATAATCTATAATGCACTGTAAATACCTTCATAATGCATTATAATGCTCAGCATAAGCATTAAGGAAGCTTTGTACTGCATTAGGAAGGGATCTATAGTGCTTTATAGACGAGAGCTTCATAACGCATTCATAATGCATAATAAACATGGCTATAAAGTGTTATTCCTTTTTATGAATATTTATAGGCATGTTTATAATGCTTTATGGATGCATTATAATGTGTTATAAATGTTTCCATAGATTCTTATAGACATGGCATTCATAGAAAATGTCACCACAGCATTTACTTTCCAACCAAGATTGGGGTGTAACTGGTGCCGTGCTCACACGCTAGGCTCACCGTGACGCCCATGAGCCTGCTTCTCGGGTTTTTTACCCATAGACATAGGTGCTGAATGCCTGCCACATCCATGATGTCGTGCGAATGGGCGTGCGGGCGCAGTAAACAGGCAGGGTTGCCAGCGAGCAGAATTCCACTGAGCGCAGCCTAATGGAGCAACTATTCCAAAAAGGAAAGGAGACCTGGATAGACTTCACAGTGTGAAAGCAAAACAGGAAATGATTATGATTCTAACACTCCACTCATGTTCATTATGGCCGTAAAAATACGATGATAGACTTTCTAAAGCTGCCATAAAGATTTTATGGTGGAAATTCTGTCCTCAGTCCAGGCCTTATTGTCTGAAGCCTGAGGGATGTAGCCTGCCTGCCCTCTAGACCTCTGGTCCAGCACTGGGCAAAGTCTGGAGCTACAGCCACCATGCTGTAGCTGGACAGACAGTGACTGTGGTTCAGTGCCAGTCGGCTTATTTAACTTACCTGCTGATGGGCCAGCATCAGCTTAACAGAAAAAGAGCCAAAGAAATCCAACATGTACGCCTGGTATTCCTCCCGTCGCTCAGTGAACACTGTGTGTTTGTGCCACTGATGCACCGCTGGACCCACAGGCCTTTTCCGTCGCTCAGTCTAAAGTCACAAAGTCCAGTTACGGAGGGGACAGCGGCTCACCTGGAAATCCACACTCACTCTCCTCCAAACCAGTTCACAGGACACTGTCCAATTAGCTGTAAGGAACAGTTACTGGAAGTTTACAGCAAACTCACCGCACCTGGTTGTCTGTATTATATGTATAATTTTCTGTTTTGCTTTTGTTCTGCTGTACATTGTAATAGCTCAGTTTTAACATGCAATAACAGGTTTAAATCAGCCTTTTCTCTGTTGTCCATTTGACTGTAGACAATAAGCGAGCAGCTGTGTGCACCATGCTGAGAATAAAGCGTTCCAAAGAGGGCACGATGTAAGGAGAAGGTTCTATCGAGGACCAGGAGCAACTCACAGAACCCAGTATGGTTCTAATCAATTCTAACTTTGTCAGAGTGCATGTCTCAATGTAGGGAGCTGTTCCAACTGTCTGGGTAACATGCTGAGAAGGTTTACGGTAATATCTCAGATGCTGCTGTTGGTCAGCTGTCACGCAACTGAATACTCCAGAATGTGACTAAGAAAGGTCCCAGAGGAGCAATGGTTGTTACATTTCCAGGGAAGGTTTTAATTAATATCCAGTCTTTTTCACCTCTGGGGAATTCAAATCCACACTATTAACATTCAGCAGGTGTCCAAGCCTTTAGAAAAAGACACAAAAGGAACGGAAGGATGAAAATAACAACAAAGACATAAAGCGCAGCATTTTCTGCCCTTGAACAGTCATGACAGCAGCCTCTCAGCCTGTGACGCTACGGAGGACGGGCTGGATGAATGTGCTTTCCCCAGAAGCCGGAGAGAATGTGTCTGTGCGACATCGGGCCGGAAGCAGGTGCTGTGCTGTCCTGACTTTAGACCTCTGAGTTATCTCATGACTTAAATATGGCAGTAAAACATTTATTGGACTAAATCACAAAGGGAAATTAGGAGCAACTTAATGGCAGTTCAGACAATTTAATCCAGGCAAGTCACATACCGCAGACTATCGGTTAGAATCTAACTGTGAATGTGACTGATTGCAGAAGGTATAGGATGGATTAATGATGGCAGCCATACCACCACCAGTCCAGGCCAGGTAATCCACCTGAAGCGAAGCAGGTTCAGACTGGGCCAGTACTTGGATGGGAGACCAACTAGGAAAGCTGGGTTGCCGTTGGAAGATGTGCTGGTGTGGCCGACAGCCTAGCCCGAACGAACACTGTTCGCTGCACAATCATTCAGGAATCCCACTTATTAATGCTATATGTTGCCCTTCATTTACGTAATTGTCCTGTTTGTGTGGTTCTCAGAGCAAACACCTAGTCAAATTCATCGCAAGTGTGACGTTACTTAACCAACAAAATTCCACTCATGAACAAGAGTGACAATTAAAATTCATTGAATCGAAGTGGGAGTGTCTGGGGTGCAGAGAGCTGTGCCCCATGGAAAAACTGACAAAACCTATTATAGGGCAGCATCAAGTCGCCTGCTTGCCAAAAGTTGAAGGACTTTCATAGAATCCAAGTGTTTCTCAATATGCGTACTTGACCAGACTGTGTTCTCGCGTGGCCATTTTACGCCATCTTCCATTGCTGAAGATCAGCTCCAATACTAAGAACAGAAGTACAGAGGACCGGATGTCGTTCTTGCCCTGCCCCAAATATCACAGTTGCATCGGTTGCATCAATGAATCCTGGCTCATCAGTGACTTGAAGACGCTCCTCAATCATAAGAGTGAGTGTGTCTGAGTGTATGTTGGCGTGTGAAACTGAGTGCTTGTGTTTTCAGGGAAATGCTCTCCTAGAAGGTCTGTTTTTTTAATATTTAAATGCAGCATTTTCTGATGACCTGGGATGTAAGACCTAATTTCATCAATAAAGATTTGGAGAGACCCCGTCATCAGCCTTTTGCCGTTTTTGAAGTTGAACCCAATCATTATGCCCAGCCAGTTCAAAAGGAACCTCCTTCAAAAGGCACAATGTTTTGATGTTCTTATAATAACTAATATACATGTATTTAATGATGATGGAAAATAATCTGCATAGTTTTGCACTGACTGTCACAAAGGACTCGATTGTGCCAAATATTGTGTGAATGTAGCTCATTTCCAATATTTTTACCAGATGTTAGAGGACAACTGAGAGCAAAATGCCTAGGCTTATTCTTCAGAGCCTTACCTCCAACCACATGGAGCAGGAGATACGCTGCCATAATGGGGTGGAGAGGGCGTGTTGGGGCTGCATGGAGCAGGAGATACGCTGCCATAATGGGGTGGAGAGGGTGTGTTGGGGTTGCATTGAGCAGGAGATACGCCGATTGTCAGCTGCACAACACCTGGCATGTTCATGGAAGCTGGCGCAGGAGAATGACCAAGGAGCAACACTGCATTTCCAGCAGATGGCCCATAGACCGAGCCATACGAAGGGATCCAAGCCATAAAGCATAATGAAAGTGTTACAGTGCACAAGCAAGGATGAAATTGAATTAAACATCTTTTATGACTGCAGCAGGATGGGGATGATTTCTTAAATAGTCACTCTGTCACGCCAGTCTTAGCTCATGGTCTGTGGCCCCCACACTGACCAGGAACAATCACACTCAGAAACAAAAGATCTGATTGCTAAGAAACCAAAACTGAGAATTTTTCATCTGTAACCCTGCAGCTAATGCTTGATGTCAATTCTTTCAGACGGCCCTGCAATTCTCATGGTAACTTGTTGCAATTTAGACCTTCAGGAAAGCTCTATCTTCAGCTCAGAGTATTAAAGACACAGATAACTGCCATAGTGCCACAGACACAAATACCCCAGGACTGGCATCAGTCAGTGTACGATTATATGTTGACAGGCACTGGAAAATCTTACCGATCTGTTATGCTGTCCTTCTAAAAAGCCCAGATTCCTGACCACAGCTTATCTCAGTAAATGAGGACTATGTTTAAACTCTTTCATTTGATTTTTTTTCTGTTGTTGAGTGGAACGCCCTCTCACATGCTCAAACACCTCTCTCACAGCAACTACCTGATGTCGTTAGTTTGACTGGCTTACTGCACGTCACATTGTGACCATATTGGCCTTTTAATCCAAACAAAGCCGTGGAAAGGCTGAGGCCATGGTCCTTTTGAACGCACTTCACCAGACCATATTCGTATAAACCTATTTATTTTATTGTTCCAAAAAACAAACATAAATGAAAAGCTATATAAATTAAACTGATCATTCAACACAAAAATGTTTTCAAAACGATGTAATTTGAACAAAAAGTGGTCAAAAACATTGCACATAACTGCACTCTCCCTTCCTGACATTTACGCAAATTCAAAACCTGCCGCCTCACTTTCAGCCGTGAGGCATATAACATTTACGCACCCACAGCCCATCCCCCCATCCCCCCTATTATTATTTACATTCATGTTTACTATGTTCCTCAGCTCCTGTTAGAAAATGGCTACCACACTTTGTGAATGTATAACATTCAGTCATTCAATTACAACATTAATGATATCAGTGGCCAAAGTAAACAGCAAACCATCTCAAAATGTTCCAGTGCTTGTTTGTTTGTAGTTGAACTTCATTTTACTGTCTGCCTGCCTGAGACTGAGGTGACTGCAGTGGAAAAACTACTCCCCCCACTGGCAGGTTTGAAGCTGCTTTTTGAAGTTGCTGGCTTGGTTTTAGAAGTACTTACACTGCCCATCAGAGTTAGAATATCTGCACAGATGGGCTCCAGCACATAACTTGTTTGTCAATAAACTCAAGAAGATCCTAAACTTTGTTCTTCTGAATACTGCAAGCAACCGTTCTCCATTCGTCACGTAGCTTGAAAGGCAGCTTAGACACAGCATTTCTGCAGATAACATTCAGTGGAGCCTCCTACTTAGCCTGCTGAGATGGCCAATGAAGGCAACTCCAGTAGCTTCCACAGATAAATTAAAGATTGGGACATTTCAGCCGTCATGCCCAGTGTATTTATGTCTGGCGAATGTTGTCTGCTGAATGACCAGCGTTAAAGGGGCAGAGATGGGGCGTCTCAGCTAGGTACACCGGTGTGTTAGGCATGCGGGCGTGACAGCTGCTGTGAAACATACACATCCCAACAGGTTAATCACCCATTCCCTGTGATTGTCATGCTTAATCAAGCTTTTAATCTCCTTCCTAAATTTCCTTTGGGATCAATAAAGTATGTATGTATGTATGTATGTATGTAT
>JAAGVU020000092.1:590571-601560 GCA_011763525.2 Mormyrus iriodes | reverse complement strand
TTAATCAAGCTTTTAATCTCCTTCCTAAATTTCCTTTGGGATCAATAAAGTATGTATGTATGTATGTATGTATGTATCTATCTATCTATCTATCTATCTATCTATCTATCTAATTTCTAAAATGGGAAAACAGAAAGTGCTGTTATTGCCCACGACAGTGAGAAATCTAGACCATAGCAGATATAAATGCTATTATTAGTGACGGTGGGTGTTTTGACTGTCTGTCTAAATGAATGTTTCAGTAATTAGAAAATTAAGCTGTGGGATGCATTAACTATTACATTTAGAAAAAGTCATTATTTAAAAAAATTTCTAGAAATGGCTGCAGTAACGCTTAATAATAATGAGCTTAAATCAGCTAAAAGCTGTCCTAATGTGCTCCAGCAGCGTGACAAGCTGCAGCTATTGACTCATTTTCAAATACAGAGTGAGTCTGTCAATGTAATCAAATGCCGTTCCACTTCCAAAACACCATCAGTGGGTTTATTGGTCATATCCCCCAGTCTGCTACTCTCTGAGGTATGATACCCACCCATCGCCATTCACTGGGAACAGCGTGAGAGAGACATGCATTCCGCTGCTCTGTTTAGCGACTGCAGTTAATCCATCGCAAGATATGTTACGGCTATTAAGAGGGAAACGATTTGGATGCCTGCATCAATTATAGATAAGGGCAATTCAAATGCAATTAATAAGAGGGCTTCCTTTAATTAAATGAGTCTCTCTGTAACAGCTGAAACAAAGTGAAACAAAGAAACAAGAGAAGAGACACTGAAATGCATTAATGTATCACTTAAAGTGTAATGGCTCTCCTTTACTTTCCTCTAAATGGAAAATCCACAACTAGACTGCAGTCAGGTGGATGTTGGTGAGGATTCCGGTGAGCGGCTTGGGCTGAATCCAGCTCTGAGGGTGGCTGGATGACAGTGGTGTCCAGGTACGTCCTGGGGGACGCATCGTGGCACCACACCAGCAGCAAACCACGGTATTATCTTTGGTTCTGGAGTTATGCCAGTGCTTTCAGACATCGCTACAAATGAACATGGGTGCTGAGAAAGCCCCCCAGTAAGCTGCCTGGGTATCGGACGTCAAACGTATTCTGGGTGGGATGTGCCTGATCTCCTGATGCAAGCGTTTCTTGGATCTCTGCAGGCCTTGACAGGTGTTGGTGGTTAATCTGTTGGTGGCGTATGACAAGTTCAAGTCACGTTAGCAAGGTATCCATGCTGAAGAGAAGTACATGGTGATCCCTCAGAGGAGATCCCTCAGAGACACAAGCAGGCACAGGGCTGCCACGTCATGACATCACATCGCTTTCGCTTCAGCTGAGTCACTGTGCATATTGTCAGAAGTCATATGGCCGCCCAGAATCAGTGCGCGACTTGGACAGTTCCAGCCTCTGCTATGCATTCCTCATCTCTATAGCTGTACATTCTCTCCTGTATTCTCTTATGCCACACAGTCTTTTAGTTTTTAGTTCCACCTGCAGGCAGGAACTTACTAGCTTGAGTCTTGTAAATCTTACCGCCATCTCCAATACCATCATCTCACGGGGTGGAGAGAAAGCTCAAGGTCAACAATACCCACAATGCTCCATGACAGCCAGCCTGTTTATACATTCCTAGTGCCTGTTCCTTGGAAGGAAAACCATCGAACTGAAAGTTAATGGGATTGTGATGGTGCCCCAATAACTGGCTCTGTGGGGTGCGCTCTCCGTGTAATGAAACATCCACGAGGCCCTCTAATCTGGCAGAGAAGGAAGAGCAGGTTTATTACCTGTGCTGTAAAGGCCCTGCAGGCCAGCAGGGCTGGGTCAGGGGGTGGCAGGCAGATGCAATTGCCGTTCCTCCTGAATCTCGCTGGGTCCTGACTGACAGTCAATGGATAGGGGGGGTCACTGTGCTCCCTTTATCTTACTTCTGCATATAACTCAGCCCCCAGGATAAACACCTACACATCAAAGAATGCAGCTCAAGTTTATTTCGCAGTAAACGGTGTGTGTTTCCCATGAATCGTTCTAGCGTGTGGCTTATGTGGGGGCATCAGGTGCTCCTGGTATCTCGTAAGTCTCCACTCTTATTGACAGTCCTGGTCACCCTTTCCTCTCTCGCACATCCTGCAGAAGATCATCAAAAATAAATAGAAATGTACAAAATTTGTATCATCGGAATATTTTGATTGGATGTCCAGAGCACTTTAACGAAAAATTATATTTTTCCACGTACATGTAATAATTTCAGAGTAGAAACAATGAATATGAAATGGACAGTGTTAAAGGCACCTTTCCTTAATATTTGGCTGCACCCCTCTGCCCTTCGGCAAAGCTTCCTGCCTCCAAACGTTTGTTGTCGTCGTCCACAAGCTTCCTGCCCCGTCAGCTGGAATGTTCAGGCTCTTGAGTGTTCGCAGAATTCCTTTACCCAGTGGCAGATTTCTGCTCTCCAAAGACTTTCAACAGGACTGAGACCAGGGCTCATTGCTGGCCACTTTAAAATGGTCCATGCATTCCCTTTTAATCATTCCTGTGTACTTTTGGAGGTGGGCCTTGGATGTTTGTCTTGCTGGAGAACCCATAACCTTCTACTTAAACCTAGTTTTCTTGCACTGTGTAGCACATTTTGCTCTAAATCCATTGGTAATCCTCTGATTTCATGCTTCCAAAGCAGAGGCAGCAAAGCGGCCCCCCAGCGTTCCGGATCCTGCACCATGCTTATCTGTAGCTAGGTTGCTCTCTTCCGTATGAGCGTCATTTTGCAGTCTATAAACAAACTGCTGGTGTGCATTTGCCAAAAAGCTCCATTTTGGTTTCATCTGTCCACAGAACATTTGCCCAGAAGGATTGTGTTTGCCCAGGTGTCCTTTGGCAGGGATGATGCCTTCATTTCAGCAGTGGGCTCCCCCGTGGCCTTTGCAGACAGACAGACAGAGAGACACAGATACAGATACACACACACACACACACACTCACACACACACACACACACAGATGGGCTGACGGCCCCCCGGGCCATCAGACACCTCACTAGGAGCTGCACGAGTGGCTGGGATTTCCGGATGAACAGCCTCTAATTAAAACCGTCCCACCCCCTCCCATTTAGGCAATGCATCAGCAGGCTCTCCTGCTGGTGGTTATGTTACGCTCAGGGTCCACAGAGCAGTCCTTGGCTGTTTATAGGGGCTCTGGGCTGGGCGCGAGAGAGAGAGAGAGACCTTTAAGGATGAGATGCGGAGGCAGGACAGGTGTAGCGGAGTTTCTCAGGGTAAGCACACCGTTTGCTCTCCAGCCAGATCTACAGCATTTCCCAGAGCGCAGGAGACAGAACGCATGCTTGTGATTGGCTGCTCTTCCAGATGGGGGCGTGGTGAAGGGCAGCTCAGGGGCCGAGCTGGGACACGCCGGCACACACATCCCACCCAGGCACGTCACACCCAGTCACTTCCTACCCAGTCACTTCCTACCCAGGCACATCCCACCCAGGCACATCCCACCCAGGCACATCCTACCCAGGCACATCCCACTCAGGCACATCCTACCCATGCACATCCCACCCAGGCACATCCCACCCAGGCACGTCACACCCAGGCACATCCCACCCAGGCACATCCCACCCAGGCACGTCACACCCATTTTGCTGTTTGGCTAGGTGTTTCGGACAGCTCAAAGCACCTACTGCTCCATAATGGAGTTGTTTCGTATCCCAGCATCCAGATTTCCAGCTGGGAGATGATGAATTAGCACAAGAAACCACAGTTTCCACATCCATCCTCCCACGTGAGCTGGAGCCAATTAGCATCTTCAAATTATTGCCTTTGGTGTTGTTGTGTAGCTGCTCTTCAAGCCGCTGTAAACTTGCATTCTGGGTAGACTCTGTGAAGCAAACTGAATTAACTTCACACACGAAAGGCAAACTCACTGCTCTGACACGTTTTACAGCTTGAAAATTTGGCATGGAAATTTTAGGTGATGAAAACAAAAGGTTAGCCACAATGCTAAAAGCTTTAATTACTTATAAACTCAAAATTTAACTGATGACCGAGTACAGGTGACTATGTTAATTCCATACAGTCATACACATGCTCTGCTTTTGGCTGGTGAGGGATCATGGCCAAACCTGCAACTAGCAGAGCGCAGCCTCGGTGTCACTAGTGTGACCTTGAGCAGATCGAACATTCAACATCCTGTCACGTTCCAGTGAAAGAGGACCCCTGAACGCAGACCGCGTTCAGCTACCAGTCAGATAAAAGCACAGCGAATGCACAGCTCATTGAGATGGGCGAGAGTCGCACAGCCGCACATTGATATTCCGGGCTGAGGGCTCGTCGTTCAGGAGTGTTAATCTGCATCCGCGCTGATCAGCACATCACCCTCCCGTGGGGAAGAGAGAGAAGGTGGGCATGACGAAAGACACCATCTATGAAGGAAGGTATAATGCAAAAGTGGTGATACATAAAAAGTGTATTTATTATATAATAAATATATATAGAAAAGTGATAAGAAACCAGCCAAATAATAAACATCATAGCAAATGGTTCCCACAGAGGAACCTCGATGTTTTGGCTGCCCCGTGAGCCCCCCAGCAAACTCTCCAAATAACCATAATGAGATATTTACGCTAACAAGCTAGGGCCAATCAACTGGGTCGCTTGGTAATTAGTCTCCATGGCAACATGATATGATGCTTAAACCCAGGCCAAGCTATCTCCTGTGTTGCCAACAGCAGCTAGCCAAAGCGCTGTCTGTTCGTCTTTACAGGAAGCACCTGCAGTTCACCTTTGAATCTTTCTCTGATGGCTCTAACGTGCTTCTCTACTGACAAGAGTATCTGACCCAGTGACCTTCCCATCACAGACAGTGTCCAGACACGGGGTTCTAACCTTACACCACTCAAAAATTGCTGATACAGGCTTGATCCTGGTTCCTTCAGCATGACCAGGTGATGTGATTGAATGGTCACCGACCACCTACCCAATCCTGGAGAAATATTATTGTCATATCAGATCTATGTCACATCATCCGATGCTGTCAGGTGTATAATTTCGCACTCAGGTCACGTGACTCACAGACAGCTGGAACTTTATCCACAGAAATAAAATTGTGTGTGAGAAGTGTGGCTCCAAAGACCGACATCCATCTAAAGATTAATGGATTTTAGATTTAAGATGTTTCACTGTGCAGCAAGTGCCTTGGAACACTGATACGCAGGCTGCACGACTTGCAGGTTCCTTCCTTGGTGCCAGGAACAACAGTGTGAAATAAACAAGTAATCAACAGACAGTAAGCAACCAGACATGAAGCGGCACAGTGAAGATGAGTAACACCTGGACAGATCAGCACATTAAATACCCCCCATCACTGGACAGATCAGCACATTAAATACCCCCCCATCACTGGACAGATCACTGGATGTGCGGTATTTCACATACGATCTATGTCAGAACGTATGTCAGTGCAGAATGGGCCACTGTGTAGTAAACTGCACTGTGATGAACACTGCATATTTTCTCCTAAAACACCGAAAAATAAGTTTGCATCTGCTGAGGTGTTGGTTGAATTTTGGACTGGGGTCGACCCATTCCCATGGAAACGTTGCCCTTTGATGAAGCTTCCTGATTCATGTCAAAGCTGTTCCACGCTTTATTAATATCGGTGAAATGTGTCGGTAAAATTTATATGAACCTAAAATTGAAGTTGTACGTAAAAATGGCGTTCAGTGGCCTAGATAATAGATATGTCAATAAAAATATATAAAAATAGTGTCATTGTTTATATAGTTTTATACTGGGCTGTCTGGGGGCTTGAACTCCTGGTCAGAAATTCAGTCCCACTCTAGCTCTGACTGCTCTGCCCCTCATGCTTATTCCAGTCAGACACATAGTTCAGCATCGCAGACTAAACAATGAACCTTTTCATTGAAATTTTCACAAATTTTGAGCTTAATTGGTTATGATTAAAAGCAAAAATGTTATCATATGACAACCAGCAGTACAGACTGACCCCTTTGCCCTTGAATAGAAAGGTATTAACCTAAGTACTAAAATACCTTCTTAACACGTACATTTGTACCATCTTGACGCGGTATAAAAATGCATGTGTACAACATGAAAAGTTTAACTTTATTGTAAAATATAGTTTAAACTGTTTAAGAAATCACATTATATGTGATTATACATATATGTTATAATAATTACTGTCGAATGAAAATCACAACCTTATTACGAAGTACAATTCACAATGAATACATGGAAATTAAACGTTATAAAGAAATATCACACGCTTTTTGGAATTATGTAAAATAAAATGACACATTAATTATCGAAATATTTATTTATAGATATTAATTTATTTCATTTAGACTTTAATGGCGTTCATTACAAACATCTTAGGCAGTTCTTCTCCTTCTTTTAATGTTTGGCATGTTTTGCAAACGGAAAAGATTTACGTGCTTGTTTAAATAAAGTGCGAGAGAGTGAGAGCCGATTACCAGTGGTCGGTGGAGACGCATGCGGAGACGCATGTTAATGCCAGGTGTGAACGGATGTATTCAGTGCTGACCACTTCTGATTGGATCACCCAGGATGCATGTCAATGCCAGGTGTGAACAGGGCCTTTGAGAGAGACAGTGGTGAGGGTATGATCCACACGACTAGCATCAGCTGCCCAGCAGAAATGAGCAGGAAAAGGAGCAGAGATCACCAAGCTGGAGATCTTGATGAGGGCAGACACCCAGAGCAAATCGGACCACTCGAAGCATGTTTGATGATTTCCATGTGTGTTCAGATGAAGCACTAATGAGGTCCTTCTCAGGGGCTGCTTACTCCCTACTGTACTCCCATGCACCATTAATAAGTCCTTTATTTTATATACATATTTCTTATTTTTTGTTTTTCAATGTCCAAAAGAAAAACTTTACCAGTATGAATGGCTCCTGTAGTTCTGTACCCTGAGGTAACTGTGTGAGTGAAAGTGTGTATGGATGGAACAGGCCCTATAAAAATCTCTAAAGAAGCAGGGAAACAAGCCATTAGTAGCCAAACTTCAAGCCACAACAGCAGAAATTGCTCTTGAATCACTCGGCAGGTTTCGCAGACCTCGCTGCCCCCGTCGGCTGCTGTTCACTGGCGTTGGCTTTTTGCCAGCAGATGGGTTCGGAAGGAATGCAAAACAAGGTGGCTCAACTCATTTTGGGAATTTAGCTTGACCTCATCTGCTGATTCAAATGAGCAGTGTCCCTTTTACAAATGTATGGACGGCCGTTTTGGGCAAAATAAAAATGCTCACATAATTTCTGTCACATTGAGATCCAGTGAAAGTCAGATCTCGGAAACATTTGCTCGGTTTCTGTGTTTATAAGAAAGTACATTGGCATTGATTGTCAGGACCCTTGCTCATGGAGAGCCCGGTGATGGAGACCATCTCACGAGTTGCAAAACGACTCCATCATTCCATCACTGCACACACAGGCAACCGCACACAAGAAGTGCAGATCGATTCATGCTGACTCATGACTATAAAGGCCAAGTCCTTCTGAAAAGGGCTCTGGTCTCAGGAAGAACATTTTTGAAAGTGTGACAATTCATTTATGCCCCTTAAACACACCCATTCGATAAAGACGAATGACTCTTTTACTCAAATATTTAGGAGTCAGAAATTATCAGGTGATTAATCAAATTCTCAAGATTGCAGTTCAGATTTTTCCAGAGGATAAGACTGCTCCAGAATTTCGAAGTCTCACTGCTGTACAGCTATCCAACAATCCTGGCACTGCATCAAACATGTAGCACCAGGTATGGTGGGTGTAGATAGTAAGCCAGTATCATCTGGAGAGTAGAGAAGTATAGTCCAAAGGGAAGGATCCATGGTGATGAAGTGCTGCTATGGCTACAGGCTGCATCCTCAGTTGTATCAGGGCACATTGTCATCTTCTCGGCTCCAAAGCTATTCTGTGTTTGAACTTTGCTACTGTTCAGTGATTCAGTGAAATTACATGTCTTTCAGGGGATCACTGAGCATATGAATGTTTGGTGCCGTAATGCCCTTTGCATCCTGAGTGATTATGCTATTAACGTAATCTGAACACAAGCACCAGTCATCAGTTGTGTGAATTCTCCCATGACAGACATGTTTAACTGCTTGCTAAGAAAAGACAGAGCGGCTTGATGGAGAGGAAGATAAAATTCCCAGCTCGCACTGTCACAGCGACTCTTCATCTTAATATACTCTGAGTGAGCATTTTAATTAGGTGCAATTCTTCACACAGGCCCAAAACAATAAGTAAACAAGAATGAGTTTTTGAAAAAGCATTTGCAGATTTGATTTTGTGTGGTTCAAATCGTCTATGTTTGCCCTGTGTTTTAGCCAAGATGAAAAAATTCACAAAGGTGGATGGTGGATTCTTTAAATGAAGATTTTCATAATCATAAGTATAGAATTAAATTCAACCAGCACACGCTAACCAGAATCTTTTAAAGACTTATTTATATACATGAGCCCTGTCAGGGAGACTACCAGAATGAATCACACTTTCACATAATTTGGTTTCATGTAGGAATCGGGGTGGGGGGGGGGGGGGCACATAGCTGGGCTGTTTAGTCTGAGCCTCACGAGGACGGCATGTCATTGTGTTCGGAGAAACGGCTGCTGCAGGGGAGTGATACAGAGATAAAAGGTCCTGAAGAAGATCAGGTCCTGGGGAACATCGGGTCCTGAAGAAGATCTGGTCCTAGGGAAGATCAGGTCCTGGGGAACATCGGGTCCTGAAGAAGATCAGGTCCTGGGGAAGATCGTGTCCTGAAGAAGATCGGGTCTTGGGGAAGATTGGGTCCTGCTATAGAAAACTTCCAGTGCTATCTGTTTGCTTTTATATTTGTTTATTTACTTAAAATTCTTTTTATAGGATGTTCTATTTGTATACTGTATACTTTTTCAAATTCGTTCGCATGGTGAGTACAGTCTTTGCACTCTGTCTTGTTTTGCGTCATATATTTGTTTGTCTGCACTTTTGTTCCTTGATGCTGTTTGCCCCAGAACTTCCCCCTGGGATAATAAAGTTCATCTTATTCTTATTTTGTTAGCTAGTATGTCCTTTAGGGGGCGCGGCACTGGATCTGTCCATTTAAAGCTGAACTGTGCCCCATGCAGCCCAAAGCTCTGGGTACACGATGTGAGGTATGCTATTAGCACGGCTTAGGGAAGAGGAGAGGAGAGGTAGGAGGAGAGTGAATGTAGGGTGGAAAAGAAGGACAGACTAAATCACGGGAAGAGCACAATGGCCTTCACATAAGGCCACGAAGACCCCGAGCTTCAATTTCACCATGACTCATTTCCAGCCTCCCCATCTCACTAAACACTGCGGCCTTCATTTGAAGCTGTGCTCTCAGTCTGAGCAAGCCTGGCAAAGGGAGGCAATGGCAAATAGCAAAGGGAAGCACACACACTGGATCTGTGCATTTACATCAACCTATAGTCATTAACGAATCAACTAATATCATACTAGTTATTAACCGATCAACCATTAACCAATTAGCTAATAGTCACCAAGTCATTAATTGATCAAACATTAGTCATACAATTCATTAACCAATGAGCCAATAGTCATACAAGTCATTAATCAACTTCGTCAAAGAAGTTATTAGTTTCTTATGCATTTTAATTTTTTGCAATTCTACATTTTTCATTCATAAATTTTAATTTCATCCATTGTTCAGTAGAATGGGAAGTTCTGGACTGACGCACAGTAGATCATTGTCTCTCATAAAGTGACATGTAATAATATCAAGAAAATCTCATCCACCAAGAGCAAATGAATCTGATCCAACAGATGTCCCCACAAAGGCGGGAGGCATTCGGCTACCTCTGGGTCACGTAAGCTGCCCTTTTATTCTCGGAGAGATTATGAGTCCATCTTCTAGCTGTATTAAGAGGCCACCTGTGTCACAGTGAAACCTCTATGTGCACATGAGCGAATGTTTGTCATGGAGTGTGAATCCAAGGAGGATTTCAGTAAAGGTCAGCCAATGTGACCGTTGCTTTTTTGGTTTGTTCAGTCTTCATCTTACCAGGTGACATCAGCTGTTTCTTTCAGACTGAGCACATCACTGTACAGCGTTTTTGGACAGTGCTGCACTGGAGGCAGCTGTTGCGGTGGTGGGCTGGTGTCTTTTATGGGTTTTATGTTTAGTGACCAGGGTCGACTAGGGACTGGTATCATCATGTCAGTGTGGACAACCTTAGGTGAAACAGGAAAATAAATGTGGCACTTTGCTGCAGTTTTTGGAAAGACTGGCATGTTTTCACTGTGTTACTATTTTTTAATTGTAATAATGTAATAATCTCTCTAAGAAATGATATTCCAAAATCACTTTTGACTTAGGGAAACCATTGAGTTACTCCAACGTACAGGCTAAGTTTCATAAGTAACTCGTTCACTTCCTCGGCGTCCTGCTGCCGGTAGCGTGACCCTGTCTTCAGCTGCAAACCCTGGTTCTCACTGAATTTTGCCACATTTTATTCAGGATGTTGATGCAAACCAAGGTTTGGTGGGGGGGGTAGAGTCAGAGTCAGCAGGTGGTAAATAAGGCCTGCACATGTCAACATGTAATATCACATCCGCGTGTGAGTGACATGCTCTGTGAACAGAAAGTGTGCTGAGTCAGCATACCTACTACGCTCCTGTACGCTGTGCCTGGCCTGCCTGCCCGCCACGCTCCAGTATACGGCACTTGGTCAGCATGCTCGCTACGCTCCTGTACGCTGTGCCTGGCCTGCCTGCCCGCCACGCTCCGGTATACGGCACTTGGTCAGCATGCTCGCTACGCTCCTGTACGCTGTGCCTGGCCTGCCTGCCCGCCACGCTCCAGTATACGGCACTTGGTCAGCATGCTCGCTACGCTCCTGTACGCTGTGCCTGGCCTGCCTGCCCGCCACGCTCCGGTATACGGCACTTGGTCAGCATGCTCGCTACGCTCCTGTACGCTGTGCCTGGCCTGCCT
>JAAGVU020000092.1:402635-415084 GCA_011763525.2 Mormyrus iriodes | reverse complement strand
ATAACTGTACAGGATATATAAGCCATCAGTATAAAGTCTATAACCCTACAGGATATATAAGCCAGCAGTATACAGTGATCCCATGTATGTGGAGTTTGCATGTTCTCCCCTTGTCCTCTGGGCACTGGGTACCCCCCCACTGTCCAAACATATGCTGAGGTTAATTGGAGTTACCATAGGAGTGCATGTGGGAGTGAATGCTGTGGGAGTGTGCCCTGTCATGGACTGGTATATGGGTTGTTGCCTGTCTTGCGCCCAGAGTCATCAGGATATGCTATGGATCCCCCACAACCCTGAATAGGACAGACGATTACAGAAAATGGATGGATGGACCCTACAGAGTATATATGGAAGCAGTATACAGTGTATGATCCTGCAGGATATAAAATGCAGCAGATCCCTTCAGTGTCATGGGGAATTGCAGACACATCTAAACGATGACCCCATCTACTGAGGCAATTAAAAGGCAGTCATATGTTTCCATGTTATATGGTGCTTACAGAATCTGAAGTGAACTTCTGACATGGTGCATCTGGTATATTCTGGGCTAGGGCATTTCTGCCGGATGTGTTCCTCCGCGACGGGCACCAGCAGTGAGTACCGCTGTCCGATCTCACACTGCTATCGTGTCTCACACCGTCACGTCTCACACCGCCGTCACGTCTCACATCGCCATTGCGTCTCACACCGCCGTCATGTCTCACATCGCCATTGCATCTCACTCCGCCGTCACGTCTCACATCGCCATTGCGTCTCACACCGCCGTCACGTCTCACATCGCCATTGCGTCTCACTCCGCCGACATGTCTCACATCGCCATTGCGTCTCTCTCCGCCGTCACATCTCACATCGCCATTGCGTCTCACACCGCTGTTGCACATCACAGTGCTATCTCATCTCGCACTGCTGTCCAGCTGCAGCCGCGTCTGCGACCACCCCGAGGCCCGCTGTCCGGCCCACACCTGGGGCAGCGGCGAGTGCGACAGAGAGCATGCCGTGTGGCAGGTGCAGAGCGTTCCTGGCTGAGGTGAGAGCAGCGTCGTTATTATACCTGCAGGGTGTCCAAACAATACTGTTTCTGTGCCCATAGGCTAAAGTGCTTTGCCGAAAACAAAGTTGCTCAATACTTAGCCACGGTGCCAAATTTCAAAATGTTTGCAATTGCAGTACGCATGACCATGTCTCTGTATTTTAATGCTGTCAAGTAGTGCGCGGACCTCTGTTTTGGGTTGTGAACACAAAGAAAGCCGTGATTGTGACTTTTGGACTTGTTCTTGTTCAATGGGAGTGTGAAAGGCTGTCCTTTGTCGCCTCACAGCTGACAGCCGCTTACAGAAGTGTCTCCCTTCGCACTGAACGTACTTTAAAGGCGCATGACTGAGACCCTGAAAGGCTGAATGGTGCTGCACCTGTAGCACCTCACATAGTAGCAGCTCTGCTTTGCTATGAGGATGTCACACGGCTGAAGGCGGATGCTAACGCAGGATGGCTCCTGGTTTGGCCGGCTCAGCCTGTTTCGGGCCCCATCACGCCTGCCCGCCCGCAGCCCCTGCACACGTGCACGCACACACACACACACACACACACACACACACACCAAGTATTCATATCTCTATAGGGACTCTCCATTCATTTCTATGGGCAAAACACGACATCCTTAACCCCTACCCAGCCCTAACCTTAACCATAAATAACCAAACTAAATACAAGACTTTTGGCATTTTTCACAGTCACAGATTTTTATAAAATTCAGTCTCTCCTTGTGGGGACCGAAAAAGTGATCCCAATAAGGTAATGATAACAGGTTTATAATCACATTGTGTGGACCAAATGTCACACACACACTCACACACACACAGACACAGACACACACACGCACACACACACACACACACAGACACACACACACAAACACATTTATATGTATGAACGGGCACTTTATACTGACTCGTATGTGCAAATAAACACCTTACACATCCACAAGCAGACAGCTCATGCACACAAACATCTTACATACATACCTGCTCAGACACCTTGCACATGCACACACAAAGGAATTGACAGCACATGCATACGTACACACAGACCTTCTAATACCTTACACACACATACACAAGCTAGCAGACAATTTCACACACACGCGAGAACAGACAGACACCGATTATACAAACACATACACAGCATTAATGCGAACTGGCACAGACAGACACAACATATGTGCCAGAATATACTAGACTGGAGGTGGATACTTCAGGTCCAGAAAGTACAAGTCCAGACCAAGATTTTGTGTCAACCAACCAGTTGAGTATAAAGAGTCACAGTCACAGAGTACTGAACTGGTTGGTTGAAACAAAACCTAGGTCTGGATTTTTACTTTCTGGATCTGAACTACCTACCCCTGGTACTGCCGCAGCAAAGCGCACTGAGACACACACACACAAACAGAGAGAGGCGCGTGGCTCCAGGACGACTTCGTGTCAGCTGTGTACCCACAGCCTCAGGGCCCCCCTGCATAGGTGGGAGCCCCACCCCCTAGGAGCCTGCTCTTCAGGGAAAGCAGGAGGGAGGGACAGAGAGAGAGTGTGTGTGTGTGTGTGTGTGTGTGTGTGAGAGAGAGAGAGAGAGAGAGAGGGCTGGACAGGTTGGGAAGGACAGGGCAGGAAGATCAGCACCTCCACACGCAGGACAGTGTGAACAGTGACTCCACAGTGGAAGGACAGGTATCGGGGAACAGTAACAGCCAGTGACAGTAAGCGGGACAGTTAATGAGAGCAACTCATTAGAGGAGGTAGGTCCGGCAAGTGGACAAGTGGCACTGAGCTCTCCTTGACGCGTCTCCCACTCCGTGCTTCGAAGGGAGGCTTATCTGCATCCTCCCTCTGTCGTGCGACGTCCCCGTCAATGGTGGCAGGTAAGGCGACCCAGGGGAGCAGCCCCAGGGCTCTTCGGCAGAGATCTGAAATTGTTATTATATATACTGTGGGGACGGTCTGTGATTCGGAAATACACCATGCAGGTCCCTTCATTGCAGTAAGTGGCAGGGAGCGGGCAGGCACCCCACAGCCGCCAGAGCAGCAGCAACAGGTGGGCAAATGACATTGATAGCATGTCGCTGCACACCTGTCACCACCGATACCTGAAGGGGCACCTGTACGGGCTTAGCCGATACCCGAAGGGGCACCTGCATGGGCTTAGCCGATACCCGGAAAGGCACCTGCACGGGCTTAGCCGATACCCGGAGAGGCACCTGCACGGGCTTAGCCGATAACTGGAGAGGCACCTGCACGGGCTTAGCCGATACCCGGAGAGGCACCTGCACGGGTTTAGCTGATGCGTTGATACACACCTGTCACCACCATTACCTGGAGAGGAACCTGTGTTGGCTTAGTTATCAATATAAATGGTATATTCATAGCTAAAGAATGTATGTATATTTGTATTTATAAATCTGCCATCATTAGAGCTCTCGGATGAAACATACACAGGATTTCGCAGGTTTTCTATTCTGACCTAAAAAAGGGTGTGGCCAACAGAAAGCCCAATGGCAATAGCTGGCGGTGTCCCCGGCACATCAAGGAGTCCCAGAGAAACCGGCGTCCGGGGGTGGAGCCGCAGCCCGTGGTCCCTCTCGGCCAGCCCGTCATGCTGGACTCTCAGAACTTTTAGTGGTCAGGCAGACTTACATTTCTTTTTGTAGAAGATTAATGAGAGATAAGAGTAATATGATATCTTAAAAAATAAAAATCAGTATTTGTTTGTTGCACGGCACTCCCAGTGACTGCATGAGACATGTGGGGGTGGCTGTGCTGGGCTCACCCTGTTCCACTGCTGTGCCTACAGCTAGATATTTAGGGTTAAGGGCACTTCCTGCTGGACTGGCTTATGGCGCTCATGGGTCAGCGAGGGCGCACACTCTCAGATACAGAAAAAAAGCGCATCTGGACACATTTAAATTACATTTTTTATACTTTAATGTAAGGTATATAATCCATAACCATGTAAGTTGTGAAATTAAATGTACACCTAAACCTGTGTTCTCGCTCGTTTAACTTAATAGCAGATTATCACTGCTTTAACAAAATGTATCGCTCACATTATTACATATGACAAAAATATGTCATTGGTAATTTCAGCTGCATTAATATATATACCATATATTGGGGGGGGCGTGCGGCTCAGTGGGCTGAGCCTCTGTGCCTGTGATCGGAAGGTCGCCGGTTTGAGCCCCTGCACATCTTCGGGTCCCTGAGTGAGGCCCTTAACCCCCAGCTCCCTGGGTGCTGCTATGGGTGGCATCCCTTTGCGGCCAGCTTTCTCTCACCTGCAGAGAACAAACTGGGGGAGGCGTAAAGTGAAGAATTTCCCCATGGGGATCAAAAAAGTATCAATTATTATTATTACATGGCACTCTCTAAAAAGTGTGGGAATAAGGTGATTTTGGCTGATGACAGAAGAGAGGTGCTGAGAGCGCCATCCCCCAGCGAAGCCACCGCACTTGGGGCCCATCCCGTGACTTCAGTGGTACTGGCCCGGTGTCAGGAGGTGTGACTGCGGGGTTCAGTGGCTGGCTCCGTCAGTTCTAGGCACTCTGGTAATGAAGCCTGAAGTCACAGAAGAGCAGAGGCAGAGCCAGGGATCCTCAGCGAGATCGGGGGGGGGGTCTTCGGAGAACGATGATGCCATCAGTGCGTCAGGCCTGAGAAGCGAGGCTTCCACAGGTGTATCCGTGGGAACAGAGTGGTGGCAGGCTCTCATGGCCTCATGTGAGCGTCTCAGTGAGGGAGAGGGAAACGTGTTGCTGCAGGCTTCGCTCACCTGTGGCCCTGCCAGCACACTCACACAAGCTCACCGTGCATATCAGCAGAAGGGCCAGGCCCGAATGCTATGCTACATTCTCACATACAGTAAATACAAGAGGCCGCAAACCACATCCTGTAAGCTACAGAAAAGCTGAGACAAATTCTAAGCAGCTGTCAAGGACCTACACAAGTCTATTCTGTAGCTGAACTGATGTTTCTGCAACATTAGTTGAATTTTGTTCTGTCTCTGGCCGATGCGAACTGCGAATGAGCTTCACTGTGTCATGTGAGTAAATAATTAGCTGAGAAAGCTAACCAAAACATTCATCTTTTGATCCAGATCTTGAACCAGAGGAATGTCACAAGCTTCAATAGTCCTGCTGACACACGGTAACTGAAACAGAATCATCCCACATTTCCCTCAAAGCGGAGGAGCTGACGTATCCAAAGCTCCCCCCAGTGCCTCCATGCCTGCAACACCACCCCCGCTTCCCATCATGAGTAGTGCTAAGGAACGCAAACCCAAGAAGCCCCACTACATCCCCCGCCCCCCAGGCAAGCCATTCAAGTACCACTGCTTCCAGTGTCCCTTCACCTGCAACGAGAAGTCCCACCTCTTCAACCACATGAAGTATGACTTATGCAAGAACTCCATTTCGCTAGTGACCAAGCAGACTAAGACCCCAACAGAGAACCCTTCCCCAGTCTCCGCTTCCATCGAACCTGCAGATCCAGTCACACCTACAGTTCCACCACCGACAGCACCGGTGGCCGTCATGTCCCCTTTGGGGCAGAGCCAGAGCCCTCTAATGGATGCCTTGCCAGAAAAGCGGGGCACTGCAGAGGAGCGAGAGACAAACCCAAAGGCATGTGATGCTCCGAGCCCCTCAGAAATATCGTTGGGCTCACCAGACAAAGACGGCGAGAAGCAGCGGGCAGAGACCACGACACGACCCTCAGCCTTCTCACCCGTCCATCGCGACAGTGATAAGGACACGCCGCCAACCGTACACAAGCCAGAGGCCTTCTCTCCACCTGTCCCTCCATTCTACCACCCCCCGTCTACGTGGAGTCGTCCAACAGCTTTCATCCCACTTCCACCCTTTGAACACAAACCGGGCAATGTCCCAGGATCCAGCTACCCTGCTCCCATTCTTTCGGAGTGCCCTGCTTACGTGTTCCCCGACACCCCACTGCTCCCAGTTTATTCACCATATTTGCTTCCAGGCAGCCTGCACGAGCCGGACCGTGAGCACCCCATACGACCCTATGTCCTAGACCCCCAGAGACCCCTGCTGACTCGTCCCCTGTTCCCAACCCCTGCTCTCCTCCCCATGCCAGAACACCACTACCGGTATATCCAGTCTCTCCATCAGACAGCCCCACTTCACTATGGGATGTACCGGGCTCCTGAGCAACACCACCCCTCAATAACAGAGCCAGAGCACTTGCGCACAGAAATGTATGTCAGACCGCTGGCAGCTGGGGAGTATGGCATTTACCCACATCGCCACCTACAGGTTGATGGGAGAAGCACAAGGCTGGCTGGCCATGACCAGGCTGAGGGAAAAGTGCTGAGAATGAGCCCCAAGGCTGGATGTGCTGCCTCTGGATCTCCAGATAGGCCAACCACCACCGATTTCTCCCAGAAGGATTCCGGCAATGGCCATTCTCACCCAGCGGGCAGAAATGTGGCTTCACTCCACCAGTTGGGTGAAGGTGTCCATGCCACACAGGCAGTGAAGAGTGAGTCAGCCAGCCAAGCAAAATTCTCACCTGACTCACAGCAGGAGGGCTTTACGCCCATGAATGAAAGGTAAGACGCAGAGTCGGTTTTCAAACACTGTCCATGTTGCATAATAGCTGCGACTTAAATGTTTGCATTTCAAATGCTTATGGCTGCTAAAGCTGACAGCTGTCTGTCTTCTCTTACTCCAGGTTAGGAGAGTATAAAACAGAGACTCAAGTCATTGTAACCAAAGAGAAGTCAGGAGAAGAGCAAGAAGAGAAGGAAATGGAGGAGAATGAGGAGATAGAGAACATTGCTCCTCTGAACCTCTCCAAGAAGCAGGCAGCAGACGTTTGCAGCAACAGCAGCAGCAGCAGTCCAGTGCCACTGGACATACAGCAGGACATGCCCCTGAACCTGTCCCTCAGGGTCACAACTGTGCCACTGTCCTGTGGATCAGGTGGGAAGGTGCCACCAGCGACGCAGCGAACCCCCCGTAACAACACCTTGCTGAGCCCTGACGTGTGTGAGGAGCAGAAGCAGTCAGCAGCCTTCGCCCTCTGCCAGCTGGCTGGTTCCATCCACTGTGACGTGAATCCGGAGCACTCGCCATGTTCCCTCAGCTGGGATGAAGGAAGCTCTCGTGCCACGCCAGAGGCCAAGCCCGAGGCTGCAGATACACCGGCCACTTGCAGCAAGGCTCAGAAGAGGTCTGGCTGCAAGGCGCCCAACAAAGTGAATCAGCAGCAGGCGAAGAGAGCAAAGCCTACCAGCTGCAGCAACAGCAACAGCCGGGCCCTGAGGAAGAGGCCACGGTGCTCCTGAAGTAGCACCTGCAGAACTGATACTCCTCAAAGGACACTGCTGAGAGTCTGTCGGTGAGCTGTGCTGGATACATAACACACCAGCAGAGATGGCTGCTGAGCTGCTCGAAGACCAGTGTGGGGTTGAAACGGACCTCTTCTGTTCTGCCATTAATACAGCTGAGTGACGGCCTTACACCTCATATGGGACATTTTTTAAACATTACAAGGCCAGTGAGAGACACATCACAACATGGAACAGCCACAATGAAAGACAAACATTTTCTCACAAAAACCTATTTGCCTTTGTGAACTGTGAATATATGAATGTAAATTCCACAAGGATTTTCCATCCCATGAACGATAATATCTGATTACGCATGCAGGTCGCGCTTCCTTGCAAACTCTGCTAAGACTGTTCTGAGATGTATGAAGCCCGCAGCATATTTATTGAAACAAAGGGATGAGCACTAGGTGATGGTGAAGCTTCGATAATGACCAGCTTTAATAAAGTATATAAACGTAAATGGCTTCTTATCTGTCCTCTGCACCATCTCACACACTCAGGCACCGATAAGCACACCGGAATGAGTGTAGATGCTGGTGTGTGGGAGGATCTTTTACCACTGATTGCCACATCAAACGATCCATTAGCCACACACGTTATCATTCATTCATTACTCAACAGTCAGCATGACAGTTAATGGCCTGACAGGGTTTAATGCCTCCAAGCAAAGTTCTTCCTCACCGCTCTTTCTGTGAGACGATCTGTCCAGCACAGGGCATTGAAATAATGTCCCTCAGGCCTCCAGAAGCCATGCTGTGCTGGGCAGGATTCTTAGGGTGATATTTACCATTCTTTGCGGTCCCCCATACACATCACTGCCATCTCTTCTGGACTGGCCATCCTTGCAGACAGTTGCTTGCTTGTCCCAACCCCCCACACACACACCCAGATTAGGAACACAAGAGTTTGTAGCGTCATCTCCACTGATGTGATGGTTCTTTACAAGGCATCTCCCAACACTGGCCCCAGAGTGACACTAGAAGTATCTGCAGCTGAAATTCACCGTATCTTATTCACTTGCATGGCACATGTCACAGCAATTGTAACCGTGCATCGACACTTTGGCCAAAGGGCTGACAGTCAGCTGCCACATACAGTGGTCTGGGAACATGCTGGTTTTGGGCCTGCAGTGTTGGTGGGGCGAGTGGAGAAAATCATGGCTGTCCCTAAATAGCTTTAAGTGCACAAACCAACACGTGAAGCAAGTATGAGATCAGCCAGGCATCACAAGGCCAGTGCTGGATGCACCTGTATCCAAGCAGCGGTACATATCTGTCAGAGCTAGTGAAGTATCTGTGTGTGGATGGGAGGGCGCAGCAGCAGAGCTTGAGGGATGAGGACCAAGGGCAAAAGAGAGGCAGGCAGGCAGGGGCAGGTCCATCAACAGGTGAGTAATAGGAGCCCAGAAGGAGGTGGGCCACCTGTTGTCAGGCGCACAGGGAGCAGGTGCAGCTGCAGCCTGGAGCGGTGAGTGAGGCCCACGTGTCCAGGCTCGCCAGCTGAGCAGACTCATGCATGCGGGTACGCCCTCTCTCAGGTGTGCCTGTTTCTGCACTCCAGGCTACAACGGTAATTTCCCCTGAGCGTGTTTGAGCCTGCTGCCTGGCGCTCCGAGCAAGTGTGACAACACGACTGGCAACGGGACAGGAGGAGCCGGCAGGAATGCCTGACCTCAGGTGACGCGTCGCATGGCGGACGCCTTGCCGGCTGCATCTAGCCCCGGTGAGGAATCAGGCACATACATGACAAAGCTGGATAATGATACGGTAGCTTATGTCCTTAGCAGCACCAAGCTACATAAGGTGCCCTAAAATTCACGTGATAGCAAGTGAAACTCTTCCAAACAAAGCGCACTATATCTGCAGGCAGGTCCTAAAACCAGGATGATTTGCTTCCCCTAACCTCCCAGTTTATGCAGGAGATGGACCTCTGGGAATGAGGGCAGGAACATTGCAGGCCTGCGGACCCCCTGCACATCTGAATTCAGCTGATTTTGTCCAGCTCATGTGAGTTCTGTGTGTCCAGGCCAGGTGAGCATGATTGATGAGCAGGTTGTCTTTTGGAGATTGGAGAAAGCACCATGCTGGATTCACACACAATTTCTCCCTCAGTAATGCTGGTCTGCAGGCTTCCCATGACCACTAACTGGGACACTGTAGAGTAACACGCTACAGTTCCTTGTCTACTGACTGTTGTTTACAAACCCCCCAACTCTTAACATTGTTGTCAGTTGAAGGGAGGCTCTTCCAGACAGAACCATCTTAATTTGGGTTGCCAGGTTCACTCCATATGTCGTCTGTAGTACCAGTCCTAGCTGAGCAACCTAAGTGAGTACCACTGCTGGTGCCGCCCAGTCCAAAGCAAAGTGAAAATGCCTGATAAGTCGGTGCCCCCGCAGAATTTGGTGCCCTAGGCGAGTGCCTATGTCGCCTATAGGACTCACTGGCCCTGATCATATGTCACCTGACTTGGAGAAAGCTGTTGCTGTCAGAACCAGAATCTCAAATAATAGAAAAAAAGCCCCCTTTTATTTCTCGGTAATTCACACCAAAGTATTTAATCACTTAACCAAAGCATATTCTGATTTCCACCCAGCCCTGATGAAAGCAGTAAAGAAAATTACCATTCAGTTACGAATCCCCCTCTTGCCACCAACAATATCAAGCTACACTGACATCACTGCTTACGCTAGACGTGTTCAGGCATGCTGCTACACCACGGTGTCTTTCTGTGTCTTCAGCACAGCTCAAATGCTCTATAGGACCCTTAAAAATGACCCTAACCCTAACGCTAAAAACATCGCACCTTTGGCTGATGGACTGTGTTAAACGCGCAGTGTTTCAGGTTATAGACCTGTGCATATGAATTCTGCTGGATGTTTTTAGACGGCATGTTCATCGGATATTCTTGTTTATTCTCACTGCCTGTGCTCACAGGGCAGCCTGACCCTTGTCACAGCCACGGGACAGAATTGAAGAAAACAAAAAAACAAAAGAGAACCTCATAATGTTCCAAAACAAAAAAAACATGGCAATCGGACACACCCAGGCTTTCCACACACGCGTGACGCCAGCTCTCCTGCCTGCCAGACCTTTCTTTGAAAAGCTGACGTCTGAGTAGTCGGTGCTGACACCCCTCACTGTCAGGTGGCAGGGCTGGGCTCCGAGTTGCATGGGAGTGACCAGGGATAAGGTCATAGCTATGAGTAGATAGAATCCAGAATACTCAGCAAGATTGTAAACCATCCAACTCACAAAACCAACGACAGCCCAGAAAGCCTGAGAAGACAGAGAAGAGCCTTGACCAGAGTGACTTTAAACAGACTGATTGACTGCAGGCATGGGTGACTACAGCCTGCCACCCTCTGGAGGGGGTGTAGCTCTGCAGGATGAGCACACCTGTTCACTGGGCAGGATGGTGGAGCCCTTCTGTTCTAGCTGCACATGAAAAGCTTGGCAAGATTTACTTTCCTTCTGTCTCATATTGAAACTGCATATTTTCAGTCGGTAATTTTATTTTTTTCCATCTTGAAAATAAAACTTTTCTGTCACAGAGACACCTGTTTTCATGCTGGGGAAGTGTAAAGTCAAGTGGGAAAGCAATTTCAAAACTCATCAACAGTTTTTAGACTTTTACAGCCTCTTTTATCTTTGCAAGACAAATGAACCACAAAACACCTGAGTGATTATGAATATTTTTAAATTGATTAATTCTCCATGGACATTGTTAAATCCATTTCATCCACTATCAATAACACAGGGTACTGCAAGGCTGTGATTCAGCAGGGCAGTCTGTGTCTTTTTCATGATCCATGTCTGCTAGAGCAATCAGTTCATTGTTGGGTCCTTGAGAAAGGCCCCAAAACCCGAAAACTGCTCCGATGTGTCTCATAAGAGAGCAACATGTGATATGCAAAGACTGAATTTCGCTCCCTGTATAATAAAGGCTATAAGGTAAGGTGGGGGTGCCGGTCCATCATAGAGCAAGGCTAGCAGCATTTTATCACTAAAACAATGGACACATGTAGCAATTCAAATTTTTGAAACAGGGCAATGTGTAAAATGAAACCACAATTCACTTTAAACTGGCTACTTAACACAGAGTCAGCTAAGTTCCAAAATAATTTTGGTACGAATGATATATATGTATTTTTTTTTTACTTCAAGGCTCTGTAAATGATAGCATGCCGGACTGCTCTCTGTCAAAACCCCCCGCCCCCTTGGACACCAACACACAGAGCAAGATGGCAGCCCTCGCGGGAACCAGGGAGGAGCTTGTCTCAAAAACTGTCAGCGGTTCCTCAAATATTTGGACATGGTTTGATTATGCAATGTTCGACATAGAACAAATCACTGTTCACTGTAAAGTTTGTCTTAAATCTGTAGCTGCTAAAGCTAGCAGCACAACAAATTTCAGCATCTCAGACAGAGGCACTTGTGGAATGGCAGGAGTGTGGAGCAGGCTACTGCAGGGTTTCCAACTCTCACGCATCAGGAGTGACACTCATGCTTTCAGACTCTCACGATCATGCAAGAAATCTTACGGCAAAACTATATTCCACTCTAAATCTTAGTAACATCAAAATCATTGGGGCTGTTTGCAAGTCCTACAGACTATTTACAAGGTAATAAAACTGTTACATACACGTAAAAGCATGTGCATGTGTGTGCAGACTTGTCTAGAATCGAAAACCTCACTCAGCCAGCTGACCAAAGTTGGCAGTCCTGGGCTAGCAGCAGCCTCCGAACCCCAGCTAAAAAGCAGGTAGCGATGGCGGCAGCCTCCAAACCCCGGCTAAAAAGCAGGTAGCGATGGCGGCAGCCTCCGAACCCCGGCTAATAAGCGGCTGGAGATGGCGGCGGCCTCCAAACCCCGGCTAATAAGCGGCTGGAGATGGCGGCGGCCTCCGAACCCCGGCTAAAAAGCGGGTGGTGATGGCGGCGCCCTCAGAACTCCGGCTAAAAAGCAGTTACCAATAGCGGCGGCCTCTGAACCCCGGCTAAAAAGCGGTTAGCGATAGCGGTGGCCTCTGAACCCCGGCTAAAAAGCGG
>JAAGVU020000092.1:283990-295356 GCA_011763525.2 Mormyrus iriodes | reverse complement strand
ACCGTAATCCGCTGTATATATGCTGTGTGCATGCCTGGCCGCATGGTGCCCCTCGGCTTACCGTAATCCGCTGTATATATGCTGTGTGCATGCCTGGCCGCATGGTGCCCCTCAGCTAACCGTAATCCGCTGTATATATGCTGTGTGCATGCCTGGCCGCATGGTGCCCCTCGGCTAACCGTAATCCGTTGTATATATGCTGTGTGCAAGCCTGACCGCATGGTGCCCCTCGTTTAACCGTAATCCGCTGTATATATGCTGTGTGCATGCCTGGCCGCATGGTGCCCCTCAGTTAACCGTAATCCGTTGTATATATGCTGTGTGCAAGCCTGGCCGCATGGTGCCCCTCGGTTAACCGTAATCTGTTGTATATATGCTGTGTGCATGCCTGGCCGCATAGTGGCTCATTGCTCCCGACTTTCGGCTATTGACAAGTTAGTCAGTTCGGCATGTTCGGCTGAAGTAGTTACTTGGTAATTCTTGTGAGACTCATAGGACCCACAGGGGATGTTTATGATATGATTTATGAATGTATTATTATTTATTTAAAATACATAATAATTACATTATTGACCACTGGTATCACTGATTTTATCATTTAATTAATTTTATTTGGGGCAATTCCCCTAACCCTACTTTTCCCATCGGATATGTGTATTGTACTATGCGATTTTAGTAAACACAAGGTTTTTCAAGAATTCATTAGTCGTGTTTTAGCAGAACTGACTGTAACAGCTTTTAAAAATACCTTTGTGTTCAAATAAAGGCATACACAAATGAATAAGGAGCAGGTGTAAATATCAATCCAATCTGAAGTGAGGGCTAGAGCACAGCCAAAGGTTACAAGCCTGGCGGTGTGTAGGACAGTAATTGGACTTTGCCTGTGTGGCCAGGTTTGCTGCTTCTTACAGATCTTCTGAATTTTCTGTTTCTGCCCCAGCAGGACTGAGCTAGTAAACAGCACTGAGAGAGAGTAGCCTGTCATTACTGAGAGGTCACACCCATCTCCTGTACTGTGGCTCACTCAAAGTCCAAAGAGGGGACTCCACATCCACATTCAGAATCTAGTACATAGTGTCCAATCTAGTACAGAAAGAAGAAGCTTGCGGCGACCATGCACAGTCCAGTATGGAGAAGACAAGCTCACGGAGACCATGCCCAGTCAAGTAAGGAAAGGAGAAGCTTGCGGTAGCCATGCCCAATCCAGTACGGAGAAGAGGAGCTCGTGGCGACCATGCCCAGTCCAGTACAGAGAGGAGAAGCTCGTGGCGACCATGCCCAATCCAGTACAGAGAGGAGAGGCTCGTGGCGACCATGCCCAGTCCAGTACAGAGAGGAGAAGCTCGCGGTAGCCATGCCAAATCCAGTACAGAGAGGAGAAGCTAGGGGCGACCATGCCCAATCCACCACGGAGAGGAGAAGCTCGCGGCAGCCATGCCTAATACAGTACATAGAGGAGAAGCTCGCGGCAGCCATGCCTAATACAGTACAGAGAGGAGAAGCTCGCGGCAGCCATGCCCAATACAGTACAGAAAGGAGAAGCTTGCGGCAACCATGCCCAATCCAGTACGGAGAAGAGAAGCTCGCGGTAGCCATGCCCAATCCAGTACGGAGAGGAGAAGCTAGGGGCGACCATGCCCAGTCCAGTACAGAGAAGAGAAGCTCGCGGCAGCCATGCCTAATACAGTACAGAGAGGAGAAGCTCGCGGCAGCCATGCCCAATCCAGTACAGAGAGGAGAAGCTCGCGGCGACCATGCCCAATCCAGTACGGAGAGGAGAAGCTCATGGCGACCATGCCCAATCCAGCATGGAGAGGAGAAGCTCGCGGCGACCATGCCCAATCCAGCATGGAGAGGAGAAGCTCGCGGCGACCATGCCCAATCCAGTAAAGAGAGGAGAAGCTCGCGGCGACCATGCCTGATCCAGTACGGAGAGGAGAAGCTCGCGGCAGCCATGCCTAATACAGTACAGAGAGGAGAAGCTCGCGGCGACCATGCCCAATCCAGTACGGAGAGGAGAAGCTCGCGGCAGCCATGCGTAATACAGTACAGAGAGGAGAAGCTCGCGGTGACCATGCCCAATCCAGTACGGAGAGGAGAAGCTCGCGGTAGCCATGCCCAATCCAGTACGGAGAGGAGCAGCTCGCGGTAGCCATGTCCAATCCAGTACGGAGAGGAGAAGCTCGTGGCGACCATGCCCAGTCCAGTATAGAGTGGAGAAGCTTGCGGCAACTGTGACCTATCTAGTATGGAGAGGTGAGGCTTAGGAGACCATGTCCTATCTAGTAGAGAAAGAACACTGTCTTTTCATTTGCTTTGTCGGCAACAGTACATGAACATGGAAGAAGGCAGGATTCAAATCTTAAACCTGTCAAACAGAAAACAGGTCAGGAAGGAGAATTTTGTAATCTGTCTCTGATTCAGTCATGAGGCCATACCACTGGTGACGCTTTGCAACTGTATCCGGGTTAACAGCCGCAGCAGGCCATTTGAGAGCGACTGTCAAGCTCACCGGCTAATATATTCTGGGATCTGCTGCTGTGACAGGCGGCCCCTGCCTTACCAAGTCATGTTCCCATGGAGACAGGACACTAAATCGCTCGAAGGGTCTGATGTCAGGACTAGGCCTGTTACAATAATTATGTTATCAACCTATTGTACAATATATGGGTATGAGCTTGACAATTTTTTCTGACCTCGAAATTGGAAAATTGTGTTTACATATATGCTTGTTTACATAAGAATAAATAGCAGCATTGTTTTAACCAGTCACACCGCTTCTGCGCCTTTGTCTGCTCTGTGTCACAGGCGCGGCTCAGGGCTGATTCATACTTCAAGTGAAAATGTGCAAACAGTGGAGCATGCAACCCAGTACTGGACAGTAACATACATTATACGATTGTTTATTATCAAATAATGTTAAATGCATATTAAAGCTGTTAAGGTATGTTAGGTAGTTAGGTAGGAAGGCATACTTACAAGCTCCTTATGAACGTTCTATGAATGCATTAAAAATGCATTATGAAGATTTACTGAATGTTCTATGAATGCATAATGAATCCATTATAAAGGTGCAGTTAATGTAAAGCGGTACCAAAATAAGTCATGTCAATAGACTCATGCATATAACGCAAGCATAAATAAACGAACCAATTAGTAAGTGAGTAAATAAATAAATATTAAGCAAGCCTACATTGTAACATGTAAACATAAAGAATTTCAGCTGAGATCTGTGGACTCTGTTACTTTCTTCAAGCATTTCTAAAAGCTGAATATAAATAATACATAGGCAAGAATAAACAACGTCTCCACAACTTCACAGTGCATCTCAGACTCATCACTATTACTGCCATTAGAACTGCTGGGTTTCAATAAATACTAGGTTTGCTTGTTTGACCACATCTGATCTTTCTTGCTCACTGACTGTTGGTACGTTGTGCGCACTTTATCAGACAGAATGAAACAAACGATAGTTGTTTTATTTTGCATATTTCACACATTCATTTTTTTTAATAGAAGGATAGGTGGAAATCAAACTTTAGCCTCTTTTAATACATTTCAGACTGTGCATAGAGGAACTTTCTTCAACGGACATTATGACCAGAGAGATTTTAATTTGTTAGACTTCAACAGATTTTCCCCACCAAAGTCTAGTAATTACCAGATAATGGAAACTAAGGTTGACAGTATATTGCCTTTAAGGAATGAATGACACTCTACAACCCTGCGCCAAACGTTTACTACTTTTTTTGTTAAAGCTTTTATCTATTTTTTTGGTTATGTGGTTTTATTTATTTAGGATATTTACATTTTTTGACAGTGGGGGCACAGTGGTACTGTGGTTAGCACTGTCGCCTCACAGCTCTGGGACCAGGGTTTAAGTCTCTGCCTGGGTACTCCAGTTTCCCCTCCCAGAGTCCAAAAACATGGTGAGCTTAATTAGAGTTGCCAAATTGCCCGTAGGTATGCCTTAGTGTGTGAATGGTATGTGAGTGTGCCCAGCGATGGGTTGGCGCCCCATCCTGGGTTATTCCCTGCCTTGTGCCCATAGGCTCCAGACCCCCCGTGACCCCAAATGGGATAAGTGGATACAGAAGATGGATGGATGGACATTTTTTGACATTCATGTCTGAATATTCTTAAGAATTAAAAGTTCATTGCTCTTTGAAAAGGTGCAGTTGCATCATTATGCTATTATCACTGCATCAGTGGCATAAATAGTCTTAAAATGACAATAATATCATTTACTGCAATTATTTCTGGGACAATATATTATCCATCACAAGCTGTTATCCTGACAGGCCTATTCGGGCCTGCATAACTGACTGACAACCTTAAGAAAAAGCCACTAGGTAAACTAATACTGTTTTTATGCAATGGTGCAGAACCTAAACAAGGAGAAAGGGGGCTTTTAGCGGCTCCACTCACAAGGTGATGACAGAATAGAACATTCAACAAGACACATTATGGACAAAAGTATTGGGGCACCAGGGCCTTACACCTACAGAAATTTTGCTGCCTTCTGCAAATTGTTCCCATAAAGTGGGAAGTTTAGGATTGTCCAAAATGTCTCAGTATACTAAATCATTAAGAGTTCCCTTCACTGGAACTAAAGGGCTTAAACCAACCCCTGAAAAACAGCCCCATACCATTGTCCCTCCTCCACCAAACCCACAATTTGCACAATGTAGTCAGGCAGGTAACATTCTCCTGACATTCACCAAACCCAGACTCATCCATTAGACTGTCAGACAGAGAAGCCTGATTTGTCACGCCACAGAACACATTTCCACTGCTCCAGAGTCCAGTGGTGACGTGCTTTACACTACTCTATCTAATGCTTGGTATTGCGCTTGGTGATGTTAAGTTTGCATGCAGCTGCTCGGCCATAGAAGCCAGAGTGAATGAAATGCCTGAACTTAATGATTACGAGGTGTGTCCTAGTACTTTTTTCCATATAGTGCAGATCATGAGGATGACAGAAAAACACAGAAGCTCTCACATTCTCTGTATGGATAAAATTCTGCTTTACTCTGGGCAAAATGCCACCCCCATAGTTAACTGACTGTCGCCTGGTGCAGCTCAAAGACTTAAGGCAACAAATCAGGGAGGGAAACGCAAACAGAAGAAAGAAAGTAAGTGTAACCATGTTCATGAAACCTGCAATGTCAACAGCTAATGTGGTTCTGGAAAATGACCAGTAACTCAGCTGTCTGATTATGGACTGATGGGTACATGGAAAAAAACGGGACAAACGATAAAAATGCACAAGCCTTATCGGTGTGAAAACGGCTGCCTTCAAAATGCCCCTGGGTTTTTTGGCATGTATTCCAAACAAGCTGTTCTTCAGCTTACCGACAGAAGGGCTGTGCGAGGTAGTTCACACTTTTAAAATGCCTTCCGGGTCTGGGCAAGGTGTGTCTCACCTACTATGCTCCCCTGACCTTTGAGCCGCCACTAAATAGGCAGACACTGGAAGCGTTCGTTATGCCCAGTTATCCTCACTGAGCCCTGCCTATCAGAAGTATCTGTCAAAACTACATTAAGCAGCTGAATTGTGAACACAAAAACCATGCATCCAGTGTGTAAGCCTGACACTTCCCCTCTCCTAAATGAATGTGGTCTCACACCCTCCACACCATTCACTTTCTGCATCACTGAGTTCTCAACCACTGCCTTGTGTAGAGAGACTTGACAAATAGATTTACATTCTTCATTAGGATTAGTTTTTCGAATTTTCACCCTCCTACACTGAACATACCCCACATTAACGAGCAGATTTCCTGCCTTCCTCTGTAAAATAAAAACTGCAGTGTGGAGTCCACCCAGCCTGTACTGCCGTATATACTATTAAAGCCAATTCCTCCTTCACCTTTCCACATGCACTAGATGGAATTTGGTCTGGTGGTCTGGTGATATTCCACCAGACCAGGAGAGGGTATATGTATTGCAACAAACACAAATACAAGCAGTGTAGTTAAATGAGTAAACTTTTATGAACAGCGTTAAAGTTATTAGTCAAGGCTTTGGCAGTATTATGGTAATAAGGCACACGACTCTAACCTACATTAGACCTCTTACGACAAAATCAGCCAGATCCCCACCTGCTCGGCAAATTTTATTGTAAATATTTAAAAATGCCACAATAGTGCTACTTTTTAAAATACCGTATACCTTGGTATAATGTCTGGACAGTATGGAAAATTAGATATTTGGGTACTTTGTCATGCGGTTTCTTACCATAACTACTACAAAAACAACAACAACAACAACAACTACTCCTCCACTACTCTTTTGTTGTTGACCGCTGATCTGTCAAAGTTGGCGCTGCCAACTACTGGAAATGCCTAATCAAATACCTTGCATATGTGAAGTCGAGGCCACAGATGCGCAAGGTTTCTGCCAGAGATAAAAATCTACCCTAGTTCATTCTTTACATTTTTGGTCTGGGGACGGTCTTCCACATGGCAGTTTGTGTTCGTACTGTGGATGGTTGCAGTCCGTGCATGCCTAATGCAATGATATTCCTCCACACCAACAGAGGGCAGATATATTCTTGGTCTGAATGAAGTAGGGATGCACCGATACAGCATTGGGTATAGAGACGATACTGCGTTCAAATACTCATACTCGTAAAAATTGTCCGATACCAAGAACCGATACCACTTAATTGCTACATTACGTTAAAATTCAAATCCGCGACATTTTGTCAGACTGTACGGTCTGTTCTGCTAAAGTGTCAAGAGGAAGAAGGGACAGTACATCATTTAACACAAGCAATTAGATCAAACATCTAAAGACGCACCATAGCGCAGAGTACACGGAATTTGCTAATGATGGCAGAGAACAACTGCAACAACAAGCTTGAGCACAAATATTGGAGAAGCGAGAGAAAATGAAACCAATGCGTTATTTACATCTAACATTAACTAAACATATTTAATGTTGGATATAAATAAGGCTTCAGTTTCAATCATCAATATAAGTACACCTGGGTATACGCTTTTTCCACTCCTATAAACAGAAAAAAACGATCATAGCCAAACAGAGCAGTCACAGTTCTCGCGGTCCACGTCGCTGTGATGCGCGGTTACATTTCTGGGGAGGTGCACGTCAGGCCAAGACCGAGGGTGCACGGCTACGCCCTACTTATGATGGAGATTCGACGCAGAAGTATAAATCAGCATTTACAGTAAAGGTTTTGTTTCTCTGTAAAGGCCATTCAAGCTGAGAATTGAGAAGCCTGATATAAATGATTGAGCTGAAAATTCAGGTTTCAACTAAGGTAAATCACTTAAAGTGATCAACGTCTTACATGTATGAAAATGTATGAATTTTAGCGCAAATTCTGGAGAAGCGAGAGAAAATAAAACTGAAGCGTCATTTATATCTAACATTAAATAACTAAACATATTTAATGTTAGATATAAATAATTCGGTTTCAATAACCACTATAAGTACACCTGGGTGTACGCTTTGTTCACTAATATAGAAAACCAAACAGTACTTATTAATTAAATACTGGTATCAGATCGCTACTCGGTATCGGCCAATGCCCAAAGCCCAGGTATCGGTATCGGGACAGAAAAAGTGGGATCAGTGCATACCTAGAATGAAGCTTATGCAAAAACAGGAAAAGATAAGGTTTATAACATCAAGTTTCAAGTCTTCATAGGTTTTTAAAACAACACAACATTTTTTGTAAAACTATTTAACAGATGTCGGCTTTGTCCTACAAATAATATAGACTGCAAATACAAATACTTTCTATTTACCTCTGCCCAGTCATGTTTCTCATTGAAAGTACTACCCAATTCTTGAGGAAAAATATGATTTTTTGGTAAAAGTCAGTAACAATCAAGACATAGGTATATTAAAGAAATATAAATGAGACGAGATTTCCAGAGCTATTGACATTTATTAGCTTTAACTGAACAAACTGAAACGGGCAAAGTTTACATACATGCCACCTACTGAACGCACCAAGGTAATTATCTTGCACATGCGCAGTCGACGCGCACGATTTCCGATAGACGTAATCTGGGCCACAAGCGCACGGACCGCAGTCTTCCGCAGCCGCCCCCGAAGACGTAATATGTAAAGTAAAACATGAACTGGCTTTAAAAATTCCGTGTGGAGGCGTATAGAAGGGGAAAATGCCATCAAAAGGGCAAAAAATGTCGTGTCAAAACGTATCTTGTCTCGTGGTTTATACCCCGACGGCGTTTCATACTGCTCTAAGCTATTAACAAGGGCGCCGAAATGAAAATCAACACGTTTAGTAGCGACACACGTCACACAGCAGGTGTGTTCCGGTCTTATCTTTGTAGAAGTACAAGTAAGTTTACAGCTTTAGATGATATTTAAATTGTAAACTGGTCAAACGAAATTCAAATAAGGGCAATTTTTTAGAAGGTAAAATTGATATATCTCTCTGCAAGGGAGTCTTTTTAAATCGGTCAAGCTTAAGTGATTACGTTATTACGAAGTATTTCAAAATACACAAAGTAAAATAACTAATTAAGCCGCCGCGCTGAACGTCCCGCTCTCCGCCTTTCCTCAGGTGAGGCCGGGCGCGCGCTGGATGCGGCGCGTGCGCGCGGGTGTCGCCATGGACAGCGGCAAGCCCGTACGTCCATCCATCCGTCCATCCATCCATCCATCCACCTACCTACGTACCTACCTACCACAAAGCAGTTGATACTTTATTGATCCCCGTGGGGAAATTCTCTTCCCTCCCCCCAGCTCGCTCTCTGCAGCCGCCCATAGCAGCGCCCAAGGGGTGCAGGGACCCGCAGATGTGATTTTTCTTTACCCTCTTTCAGAGTGACCTGGTAACCGCTGCGCTTCGCCTGATGTTCCGTTAACGTACCGACATAATTATAGCTACACTGGGTTTACTGCGCTGACATAAAGTACACATGTAGGCTCCACCTTCTCCTTCAATAACATGCAGTTGGAAAACTGGTTCAAATTATTAATATTAGTCTATGATATGTCGCCTAAGGTGTCGGCTATGTGACGTTCCCGGTTCCGGCTTACCGTGCGCTTTACCGGAGCTCACTAGGATGCTGTCCGCGTGCGATCCATGCCGAACTCCGCACTGCCGCGGGACACTGGGCGGCCACGCCCCCGCGCCGCGGCCCCGCCCCGAGCACGCTGATTGGCCAAGGTATCCAGCGCGTTAAGGAAGTGGGTAAAATGCTTTAGATTAAGATTATGATCGAAAATTAATATTAACTTTATTGATCTTGGGAAATTTTGGGTATATACTGCAACGCAAGCGCAGTGCACATGTTTGTTTTTTTACCTATATCAATTAAATTAAATTAAAATAGTATTATAATACGACTAAGGTTCTAACAATTCTTATAGTGTAATAACTCACAAAACGTATAATTATACGAAAACCTTACCTCAGAAGTGTAATGAATTATTTAAATACGCGTATAAGCTTTTATTTTTCTAACAAGGTAAAACGCACACATCTCATGGGTCCATACTATTCCAAGTATATTGCCAAAATTTTACAGTCATCTACTTTGCAAATGCAAACCCACTAAACATACAACACTTCAATTTTTATAACTAGTTCTAGTATCAAGGAAAAAATCTGTGTGAATAGGAATAGGAAATGTTTCACGTGTGAATTTATTCCCATAGCAAATAAACCGAAACTGGTTAACAGGTTATTCACTACAAAACAACCCCATCTGGTACATCTATTGTATGAAGAAAAAAAACATCCATAACGACATATTGTGTCGATTTAAGATGTAATCCATTACTATTTGATCTCAAAGTCATATAACAACATGTATGGGGGCGCTGTGTGCTTCAACAGGTTAGGTAGGATGTTGTGCCTGTGATCAGAAGGTTTCTGGTTAAAATCTCAAGGCCCCCAATTGCTAGAGGACTGGCTGGCCCTGCTTTCCCAAAAATGGATGTTGCTTTGGGTAAAATAAGTAAAATGTGACGTACGACCAGATATGCAAATTATAAAGCTAATCCTAGATTTTTAAGTTGTGAAAACAGAATCTGCTAAGGTGACCTTTACAGTAATAGCAGTAATTTCAATTGACATGTTTTTGTACTTGTTCACCGAAAACTTTGCACAGGAAGTCACGTGTTTTGTAGGCAACTTTGTTCGATGTCTAGCATAAAATTCAATTCAATTCGATTCAATTAATTTTTATATAGCACCTTTCACAACTGAGTCACCCTGAGGCACTTTACATAGTACTACATGATGGCTTTACATGTAATTGAGAGAGTAGTACAAAATAAGGAAAAGGAAAGACAAAGAAGCATGAACTTTTGAAATTTGTATCTTAGATTTTTCAAGTACATGAATAATCTCTGGGGCGGCACGGTGGTGCAGTGGTGAACGCATTTGCAGATGGTGTGTATATGCCTGCAAGAGAGCATGTATGCGGGGGTGGGGTGTTATGGGGATTCTGTGCATCTACTGGTGCAAGTATGTTTACGAGTGTATTCACCAGCAAGAAGTTACGTATGGGTATGTCCTTGTATTTATTTATTTAGCAGATTCCTTTTGTGAAGTATAATTGAGGCAGATAATACATATTAAGCTCACATGAGAAGTGAGCAGTTTGATAACAGGAAGGGAAAAGAGACAACCACTACTGGTGACAGGATGAAAGACCACAGACTGGCCAGGAGAAAATACACTGAGAGTCTCTGTGGGGCTTCAGCAGGGAAGTTTATTATGGGGTCAGACAGAAACAAGAAAGCTGAAGTAGGAAGTCGTCTGGGGGGGGGGGTGATTGAACGTAAGCGTATCACCCATCATTGAGGTTTTTCACCGAATTAACACAGTGAGGAATTAACATGAAAACAGTCACCTGACTCTGTTGTCCATGGGAGTGACCATGCTCCCCGGTCCAACATAGACCTTCCAGCATCTAGCTTTTAATTGTGCTCCCCTAGTGGGATACATTTTCGTCTTATTATCCACCATCCATTGTTGTGCTCCATAACTGTACCCATTTTCATATTTCACGTCAGTTCTTACCCTGTCTCTGCAATGTTCGTATTGATTTCCTCCCAACATCCAGAGCCATGCTGGCCAGGTAAGCTGATGATTAAATCAAATGTGGGGCAATGTGTAAATTTGCTGTGATGTTTTGGTTTTTATATGTCTGTTTTATGAACTATAATGTAGTTTCTATAGATAGGTTAGGTTTTAAATTTGATTAGCTGTTCATGGGGATCTGGGGATCTGTTTTTCATTTATAGGAATGATATGTACAAGGTCCCCTGTTACATATTTACATTTTCATCATTTGGCAGACGCCCTTAGCCAGAGCGACTTACATAAGTGCTTTAAGACTCTACAATGAATT
>JAAGVU020000092.1:267927-283890 GCA_011763525.2 Mormyrus iriodes | reverse complement strand
AGTTTCAAAAACTAACAAACAATACACTTCTTGGAAAAGTGCTTTTTTTTTTTTTTTTTTTTTAAAAAAGAAAAAAAAAAAAAAAAAAAAAAAAAAAACACACACACACACACTCTGAAAGCTGCCATCAGACTCCCATCTGACCTGACTGCCATCAGACCTGTTACATATAACGAAACATTCCCATGTTACGGTGTCACATTAGCTTTTATTATATCAATCTATGATGCCATTCTTGTGAAATTACTTTCATGCACTTTGGGCCAACTGCTGGGAAAGGTCCTATATACACACAATGGAATGAGATGATTTCCTATCTAAAAGCCTGTCTGCTTGTAATTAAGGCGCATTTTCCAGTATCACTCCTTATTCTGCACGCAACCTACATGGACCTTGTTTATTTGGCTTTAATTAAAAGAAGAGAACAGCGCTTTGGTTTCAGTAATTACTCCCTCTGAGGACTGCAAATCAGAGTCTGATGGCAGCTTTCAGAGTGTGTGTGTGTGTGTGTGTGTGTGTGTGAGAGAGAGAGTGGCTGGCTGAGAGTAACGTTGAGTTTGTGTGGATGTGGTAAGTTGAAGATAACATCATGGTGACAGGATATGCGCTATTTACACGTGAAAGAAGCTGCGGAAATGATGCATCGCAACCGCAGAAGTTCTTGGGAGGCTCAGTCGCACCCCCTTGACATGTTGCCCAGATTACTGGTGTGAACACTCCTACGGCACCCAGCTATGATTCTGCCACTGAGTTGTGTGGAGGTCTCGCCATCTGCTTCAAAGACAATAGCTGGTGTGGAGAGTCAGTTCCTACCTATCAAGGTGCTTGCATTCTGCCTCTGCCGCATATATGTTTGGTATGAAACAGCAGATGATCACCCAGCACCTTGCATGGGCTCAACTCCTGCACCTCACACTTGCACTGCCCCATCCAAGCCCCTTGTGCCTCCTGGGACACAGACGCCTGTAATGCAATCCAGAGTCCAGGTTGCCCAAGACTCTAATTACAGTGCTGTGACTGAGCAGAGTAGCTCAGCCAAACGCTTCATAGAAGGGAACGCCCAGCATGCTGCTGTCAACGAGAAACCACAGAGCAAGTGCTGCGGCCATGACCCGCTCAGGAACCTCACTGCCACTCCCCTCCTCCTCCAGTGAGTTCAGAGCAAAAATCCCCAGAATGACTATAACCTACATTAGATTTTTTTGTTAAGTGCTCAAACAGCATTTTGTGTATCTAAGGAAGGATAGAATTCCAAGAATAATGAAAAATTAAGAATAATAATCCTACACTAGAGACCAAGCAACTTTCACCTCAAACATGTGCCCATCAAATAGCATTACCTGGCCTGGCTCATGCAGCAGAGCCACCTCAAAGGGAAACAGCCAGTTTCCACTATAGCAGTATTTCCCAGAGGATATTCTAGAAGAAATCATACCTTTTCGCCTGCACACAGACATAAACGCTCTTCAGTTTCCTTACCACCACACTGAAGGAGCACACTTCATTCCTGTCAATACCATTTCCCTTTTCAGCAAATGTTACATTGTTAAACAGCCCCCTCTACTGGTCACAAATAGGGATTAGCCCAACCAAAGCTCAACAAGTCCAACAACAATACCAGTGTCACAAAGAAAGAACAAAACAAGGAATAACTTGTTACCCAATTTGGAGAGAAAGTTGTTGTGTATTTCCACTTTTATTAGTTTAATACTGCCAAAAAATGATGCATTTTATTTGTCGGAACAACATTTCAATTAATTTCAATTCGATTTTATTTGTATAGCGCATTTTCACAACATTACATTGTCTCAAAGCGCTTTACATTATCATGGCCCAAAGCCCCCAGTGAGCAAGCCAGAGGCGACAGTGGCAAGGAAAAACTCCCTAACAATGTGACACTTACTAGATATCATTTTGGATATTTGCCATCCATACGTCAGCAGGAGCTGTGTTCCTCCTCTTCCTCCTCTTCCTCCTCATTGTCATTTTCTTCTTCCTCATCATCATCGTCCTCCTCTTCTCTACTCTCCTCTTTCCCTTTCTTCTTCTTTTTCTTGTCCACTTTGTACTTGAGTCTACGCAGTGGATCTGTCATGCTTCTCATCTTGGTGTCATCAAACTCCTCAGCCATCATGAAGTTCCTGTCAATCAGCTCCGCCCCTTCCATCCAGTTCCGGAAGCAGTCTGGGCCAAGGGTGCAGATCTCTGGCACAGCGTTGGGTGAGAGGACTGATCCATCTGGCCGCAGTACCACCACAGTTGGGATTTCCTCCACCTTGAATTTGGACTTCAGCTCCCTGGACACACACATAAATATGGAGCACACTTTGAGACACTCATACAGACTCAGATCTTAGCTACATGAAAGTATAACATTAAAGTAGGAAACTAAAGCACACCTTTGATTCACAGGATAGAAAAAACATTTTCTCCAGATGATCACAGTACCAGTCAAAAGTTCTTGCGCACACATTTGCATGTTACTCACTTAACATTTACTAAAAATAGACTAAAAATCCTTTGCCAACAAATAAATGTACAATATGCTCAGCATCTGAGTACCTTTATTAGCAAGAAAATGTCTTATCTTTGATTTATCAAAGTCACCTCCTCTAGCAGTTATAACAGCAGAGCAAATTCGAGGCATTCTTTCCACAAGGGACATTAAATACTGCTCAGTTTCATGGGATGAAACAGTTAACTAGTGCATTTAAAGTTAAAGGACACCTTAATTACACATGATCAGTAAAGTCTGGAGAAACATCTCCTCTCACACCCACATACACCCTGTGCTTATGTACGTTCGCTGCCTATATACATAATAACAACAGCAAACCCTAACCTCCTCTCATACCCAAACACTCTCTGTGCTTATGTACATGTTTGCTGCCTACATGTTTACTGGGTGAATTGAGGCAGGTCAGCGACGCAGGGAGGCATACATGCGGTAGTCGTCCCTGAAGGGAATGAAGAGGCAACCTTTAGGCATATCTTTGAGAAACTGGAGTTGATTCTTCTTGGAGGAGTCCAGAGAGATGTACAGCAGAACCAGCTGGGCGGCTCGCTCGACGTAGAACTCATCTGTGAGGCGTTTGAAGAAATCCTTAAGCTTTGGCACAAACTCCTTGCTGCGCTCGCAGTCACCCGACCCGAAAAACAGCATCATGACTCGGTTCTGGAGCCGGAGCACCATCTCCCTCTCTGTGTCCAGCTCATCCTTGTCTTTGTTATTTTTAACTAAGACCTTCTCCAAGAAGAGGTCCACCATGCTACCTGAGGCGAGGAGAACCCGCTGAACAGAGATTACACACTGTGATGGCAGCTGTCACCGTGCTGCTGTTACGTGCCGACTTCCGATTTGCTGAGGGAATTTGCAAATCGGTTCATCCTGCAAAATAATCCACAGATACAGCCCGATGTGGACACAACAGAAGCTGGCACTACGGCGGGACGTGAGGAGTCGGAATCCACTTGAAGGGTGTCCTGCAGACTCATAAGCCCTAAATGAGCTGCTGTAATCTCATTGATCTCCATATGTGTCAGCATATGTGTTTGTGGAATATAGGGACAGGCAGAGGGCTCCGTGTGCCTGCCGCTTGTCAAAATGTTGCCATATCTTTAATTCATCAAAGTAACCGGCTGGGACCGGTGCTGCATATGAGTATAAAACATGCCTGGAGGCGTCGGCTTCTCAGGAACTTCACACAGGGATCGAGGTGTGTCACCTTGTGCACTGGTGCCACCTGGCTGCTGGGCGTAAGCTTATCAGAAAAATCTACTCAGGTGGCTTGGCTGAAAATAGCAGTGACTTGACAGATCTGGGGGGGGGGGGGGCAGGCAAAATGAGGGAAAGTGCTGAACAACAGAAGGACAACAGAGTGCAGGAGGGAGCTTGAGAGTGGATGAAAAGGATGAAAGTACATGTGAAGGGGCAGACGGGAAAAGAGAGGGGCCTACAGTTAATGCACAGGCAATCTTCTGTGTGCAGAGGCTTCAAACAGCATTGCACAATAGACACTGCGGCGCTGATCGTTGGGTTGGGACTCCTATAAAATCATGGGGAAGAAGTGTAGGCAAAGAAACTTTTCAAGAGACTGAAAGGGACACATGTTTGGGTTTCAACCACATTAAAATTGACCTTCTGCCCATTCATGCAGTTGCTCATTAACTTGAAAAGCAAAGTCTGAGTATTCAAGTAAAACCCTTAATTTCATTTAATTGACCCGAGCGGTATATGCACGCATGCACTAACAAAGGACAGGGAAACCCATGGAAATGTAGTGAGAGCTGATGAACTTCATTATCAAACACTGTGAGATAAATTAACTTTTTTTCCCCTTTATTTAAACATACATAGACGTGGCAACATCAGACTTGTTTCGTAAGTACAAAAATGAGATTTAATCATTCCTATTGGTTTTTAGAATAGTTTATTCTTTGGTATAAGGCACGATTGTAGAAAAACATGAGAATTTCTCAGAAGCTCTTCAAAGATCCAGAATAGCAGCTGACCCTCTCAGCATGACAGTAAACACCAATGCCAGCAGGGTGGCGCTGCAGGCTTACAAACATTTTACTCCATTTCTATTCTGCACTGTAACACACTTCTTAAGATCAAATATTTTTTCAGGCAAAAAGTCAGTAGGATTTTAAGACTTTACAAAGGAAGCCCTGATATCCACAGAGCAGAATGAAAGTCAGGCTGACAGACACCTTAAGGATCCACTTCAATTCCGCTCTTTCATGCTCCCTCTTATTTTCTGGCTGGTATATTAGCATTTAGCCCTTAAGATCATGTGCAACTGTCAGCAAAGGAGGGGAGGGGGCAGAGTTTCAAATAAGTGTTCATTTTTAAACAGACATGACAGCTTTGAAATGTTTGATAAATTAAAAATGTTAGCTGGGAGTTTGCATGTTCTCCCCGTGTCATTGTTGGGTTTCCTCCGGGTACTCTGGTTTCCCCCCCACAGTCCAAAAACACGCCGAGGCTAATTGGAGTTACCAAACTGCCCGTAGGTGTGCCTGTGTGTGTGACTCGTGTGTGAGTGTGCCCTGCGATGGGTCAGCACCCCATCCTGGGATAGGCTCCGGACCTCCCGTGACCCCGAATGGGATAAGCGGTTACAGAAACTGGATGGATAGAAATACATTAACTGTACAGATCTACACTCACAATGTAAGGTGAGCTTGATGGAAAAAGAGAGCCTACAACATAAATGACACTTTTATACATCCATTTCACTGAGGACAAACTCCATTCCTGCTTGTAACCCTAAGCCTAATACTGCCAAAAGACAAAGACAATCAGCAGAAAGCCTACGTGGAACGCTGAGATCACAGACAGAAGAAATAAGGCCATTTGAAAAAACTAAAGCAGAACAAACTACACTAAGCAGGGAGCTGCGAAGGGACCTTCACAGCCCCGTTTGCTCTCCACTCCGCCTCCGCCTCGGCAGGTCCACTACAGATGGCTTCTGCTGGGGGCGAGTTTTCTGCAGTCCCCTTGGTTCCGACTGCCCCCCAGATCTGTCTGAAATCTTTCTACGGTGGCCCTTGCCCTCCTGTTCCAACTCACAGCCTGGCCCAAAGCCCCAGACTCTCAGAGCTCATCATGCGCGGTGCTGTCCAGCGAAGACTGGACGACGTCTGAGTTCTGGGCCTCCTGGCTGAGCTCCTGCTGCTCACTGGTCTTGCTTGAACGCACGTGGTCCCAGTCAGTGAGCACGCCATCGTTGTCCCAAAGCGTGGAGGTCTCCGTGTCGCTGATATAGTCCGGGTCACCCGTGTAATGTGTGGGAAAGACGAGGAGCGGCTCAGCCGAGAACGCCTTCAGATCCCGGGTTTGGAAATGCTCCATGTAGCGTGAGCTGGAGGTGATGGAGAGACAGAGGCCAGTCAGAAGAAAAAGGTGACAAAAAATAGGCTTGACTTTACAGAAGGGGGAAGACTCCAAAACAACAAACACAATTAAGAGAATTGCTATCTAAAAAACAACATTAAACATGGATGGATGCAACCTCCCCTTATCCCCATCCCCTGTCCACCCTCTTATCCCCTTTCTAGTCATGTATCTTCTTTTCATCCCATATCCCCTCCCCTTTTTATTCCCTCCTCCTTTTATCTCCTTCCCCTGTCTCCATTTATCCCCTTCCCCTGCCTATTCCCTCCTTCTTTCCATCACACATTTATCCCTTTCCCCTGTCTATCACCACCTCCTTTCTATCCCCCCTTATCCCCTTCCCCTTCTATCCCACCTCCTTTCTATCCCTACTTTATCCCTTCCCCATCTATCCACGGCTCCTTTCTACCCCCTTTTATCCCCTTCCCCATCTATCCTCACTTCCTTTTATCCCCCCTTTATCCCCTTCTCCATCTATCCCCACCTCCCTTCTATCACCACTTTATCCCCTTCCCCATCTATCCCCAGCTCCTTTCTACCCCGCCTTTATCCCCTTCCCCATCTATCCCACCTCCTTTCTATCCCCACTTTATCCCCTTCCCCATCTATCCCCACCTCCTTTCTATCCCCCTTTTATCCCCTTCCCTGTCTATCCCCATCTCCTTTCTACCTCTTCCACTTTCTTTCTACTTTTTGACATCCCCAACCTATCCCCCTTTAATCCCCCTTTCATCCCCATTCCCTCCCATTTTATCCCCTCCTCCTTTCTATCCCCCTTTTATCCCCTTCCCCATCTATCTCCTCCTCTTTTAAACCCCCTATTGATCCCTTTCCCCATCTATTCCCATCTCCTTTCTACCCCTTTTTATCTCCTTCCCATCTATCCCGTCTTACTTTCTATCCCCTTCCCCTATCTATCCCTTCCTCCTTTCAACCCCCATTTATCCCCTTCCCTATCTATCCCCACCTCCTTTCTATCTGCTTCTACTTTCCTTCCACTTTTAATGCCCTTTCCAATCAATCTACTTTTAATCCCCCTTTCATCCTCCATTCACTCCCCTTTTATCCCCTTATCCCCTTTCTATCCCCTTCACTTACATGGGATGCTTGTTGTACATCACAGGAAGAAACTCATCCACTGGAAGCATCTTGCTGAGGGGCTCCGCCTTCAGCAGCTTCCTGGCACCCCGCAGTGAAATCATATATGCCAACGTCCAATAAGAATAGTCAGCCTCTACCAGACTATGAATCTTGGGCACAGATTTCTCTGGATGGTCCACCTGCATCCTCTTCCGCCCAACATATCTTAAAGATGAATGAGGGAGAAAGATCAGTGTTGTGAACATCTCTGTTGGCCTTCTTAGAAGTAGATGTTCCTGAAGGGCTGTGACTCACATGAGATCCCAGTGTAAGCCATGGCTCTCCACCTCATTCATCAGGTTCTGCAGACGCCGCTTGAAGAAGACCTCAAAACGCAAGTCGTCCTCAATCACGAGGGAGGTCTTTAGCTTGCGCTCTGCAATCTGCATGATCAGACAGGGGCAGGTTCACTAGTATACACATCCTGACACCTTGGACCACAGTGGTCAGAGCCAAAAAGCTGCATCTTAACTATGCTCTTAACCTCCTTCCAGATGTTGTAGTGGGAGAGGAAGCAGCCCAGTTCTCCCTTTGTGAGGGGCCGTCCGTGGTATGGGTCACTGTACCCAGGCAGCATCTGGATCCCCATGGACTGGATCTGACTGGCATTCAGTGCACTGGAATCCAGTAAACATTTCATTAGTTTTCACAAATTAAATACCAACTGAAGTAGCCTCTGACTAATATAGCCAGCTCAGCACCATGCTGCCACCCGTGTATCCAACACTCAGCCTTCCTCAGACTCATAACATATGCTAGCGTACTCCCGAAATTGCCCGAACTATACTCATGATCATAACTCCACACTATGCACTCATCCTACACATAGTTTGTGTGGCTAAGCTGACATACTTGCCATCCACAGCATTGATGAGCTTGCAGGTGATCTCCTGCTCGTGGAGAGAACGCAGCATTCGCCGGCGCCGGTCCTGCCGCTGCCACAGGTTGATCATGAAGACCTGTGATGGAGACAACCACTTCAGCGCACTGTATGGGACCGAATCCTCACCTTACCCCAAACAGCACTCCAACACCCAGTTTATTGCTCACAGACCTTTTCAACACCCTCCCATCAAACAAACCATATGTAAGCATCTGTAGCTGCAGGCTATACTGAGCAATCAAACAACAGCAGAGCCATACTTAAAACATCTGTAAAATGTTTAATGTAGGGTCGCATGTGCTGATTTGTGCTTCAGCAATCGCCCTGCCCGACTTGCCTCATCGAAGCCCATCTTATCTGGGGATTTTGGAGGAACGGAGATAAAGCTGGAGGGCTCCACGGGGGGGTGATGCACTGAGGGACAGACAGGAGGAGCACACACTGGTCAGGCAGACACTGGATAGCAAGGAGATGATAAAAGAAACAGAAAAGGTGGCCAGAAGGAAGCAGAACACAGAAATAAACAGGTGTCCAGCAACAGCTACAAGGTCCTTCCCTATTAAAGATGGATGATCTTGCTAACTAAAGACCGTAAGTGAATTTGAGTACACAAACTGTCAAAGAATAAGACAAATAATCACACATTTCGGAACACAAGGTACAAAAAGGCACTTTTTGGCACCCTGCACAAACACTCACCCATAACCTCCAGCAGGGAATGCAGGAAGCTGTCAGCCTCTTCCCTCAGGGAATTGTGGGAGCGTACAGGAACGGGAAGGTACCCATAATTCTCTTTGTTACACAGGAACATTTGTACACCTACAAAATAGTTTTTCCATTTCATTTAAATTTGTCCAGGGATTTTCACCACAGCGCCTATGCTTTTGGTCACCAACCATGCTTGATAAGTAATGTATTATTTTGTTTTGCAACTCCAGTTGTCTTGAAACCTAAGTTCACTCCCCATGATGCGATCATTTCCCACCTGCCATGCGAGCAGAGAAGGAGAAGACGATGATGTCATCGAAGGCCCAGCTGTAGTCGGGGTGGGGGGGGTGGAAGGCCAGCTGGCGGGACGCCTCCTTGCGCAAGTCCACAAGGAAGGTGGAGTGCACCATGGGAACAGCGAAGCAGCCCCTGCGCTCTCGCCGGCGGATGGGAATGTAGGCAGGGGTCCGCTTGTAGTAACCCTAGAAGGAAATAACCACACACAAATACATGCATTCGGAGTCTGTTTACACTAAGGGGCATAAACACACAAAATAAGGATGTATTTACTCACAGCCAGTCACTGAGCCCCAGTGAGGAATTCGTAAAGGGCTTGCGCCTGACACAGTCAGGCACATGCAATCATGCACACAAGGGAGGCTGTACCTGTGAGGTCATGCCACACCAGAAGTTGGAGTATGCTGCGCGTGACTCCAGCATTGGGGCTACGATAGTCTTGTTCTCACTGAAGAGCTTCCATAGCACATCTGGGTTGGTCAGGAGGTTGTCGCAGTCCACCGACTGATCAGTGTCGGAGAGATAAAGACTTACAGGGCCTTTACACCCCCCAACACCAAAGAGATTGTGTCACATGCATCACCAACAGAACTGGCTGCAGGGTCTACCCTTGCCCTCTCTGTCTATCCCTCAAGTGCACATAAGGCAAATAGCCTGAGGGTACATTTTCTGTCATGAAGCTGCTAGTCACTGGCTGCAATGCAGAGGACAGGAAAGGAAAAACACGACAATATTGATTTCATGGCCTGTGAGTAAATTCATACTACAGCAAACATGAGAAATAATCGTGCTGATTACAACATTGCTATACCATGTGTAACCACTTGGTGGCAGTGTATAGGAAGAGCTGACCAGTGCTGGACAGCATAGCTGCTGACTGTATGAGTCCAATGTCTACTGTGGCTTGGCTCTTCCTGAAGATTATAGCCTCCGGGCTTTCAAAGAAAAGATGAAACGGTACAGTGAAATACAACTGAAAGTCAAAGCTGTACCAAAGCACAGCACAACTGTAATTTTAAAGTACACACTTTCAGATTTCTTTATTTAAGCTCTTAGAGTAACTTTGAGGCTTTTATGCTTAATGTACTGTACATAGATTATGTGGATCTTCAGGATTTGACTGGGGCCATGGACCGTTTCTACATGCCTCTCACGACCTTTCTCTCTGCAGAACACATGCAATGCACTTGTTTTTTATCACTGAACGATGTGTGTGTTATTGGGGGGGGGGCGCACCAAATAGTAATCGGCCCACTTGTCTCGCGCTGCCTCCAGTGCCGCTTGGCGCAGCGCCATGACGTGCTCGTAGCGCAGGTTTGTCCAGTGTTTGGGACCAGCCTCGTCTTCATGGCTTCTGCAGGACACACATGTTCAAATTTTAAAAAATCCAAATGTTAGTCTTACTGGCTACAGCTCAAAGTTCAAAACCCAGATTTTAGATTAATCCATCCATCCATCCATTTTCTATAACCGCTTAATCCATATGGGTCGCGGGGGGTCCGGAGCCTATCCCGGAGGCTGCGGGCGCAAGGCAGGGGACAACCCAGGATGGGGCGCCAACCCATCGCTGGGCACACTCACACACACCGATTTTAGATTAATGATTTTAGTAATGATGTTTTATCGTAACAGTAAAGTAAGTCAGTGTTTTTAATGACAATGGTCTTTATGAACCTGTAATAATGCTGAAATATCAATGAACTAATAAACAGACTGACTGGGGGCCTTCCTGTGGTCTCCATTCCACGTTGTGATAAAGACTCTGCACCTTGACCAGCCATTCCTGCAAGATGGCTGTGGTGTTGTCCACATTGTGGTCTGTCGCCACCCTGTGGACACAAGAGAAACACGGCGCAATCCCAGTCAGGCATCACAGGCACAATCTGTTCTCCACTTGATAAATGGTGTTTATCACATCATCAAGCAGTAGAAGGCAACCCTCTTCACATCCACAGTCCCACACAATGTGTTTACATTCAGCAATTGCATATGCAGAGTCTGCTGGTACAGGAGGTGCAGGTTGCACGGAGAGGGAACTGACCTTGGTCACGCTGACTTAAACAAAATGACCAAGGTCAAAAGTCACAGCAATCAGCACTAAATGGAAAGGAATTTCAGACTCAGCAGATAGTACAGGGAAGTGAAAACATGTCACAGCAAGACCCAACTTGGAGTTTGTGAACATCTGCATTACAGATGCAAGTACTGCGAAGCAGTGTAAGTGCTCCTACCTGACATATCTGAGATTCATAGGGTTCAAAGGTTTTATCTTCAATGTGTAACACGCAACAAGATCACGCTGGTGATATCCAAGCCCACGCAAATAATAATAAATAATAGCTAAATAAAATATGAAAGATGTAACAATACACAAAAGAAGTAAACTATATATAAAAGCAAATATACTGAGGTAGTAAAGCTATTCAAGAAATAAATTACAAACAGACAGACTATGCAGCAATAACACACAGCAAGTGCAGGAGTGACAGAAGTGTCCATTACCACAGGCTACACCACAGCTTTGATAAATACTATTTTTTCATTGGTCCGGAGACGTCACCATGGTGTTGATCATGTAACCGCACAGGTAGTTCCGGCAGCCTAATTACAGCTCTATATTAATGCATTTTACTTTTATTTAAACTTTTATTTATTTTTTAGTTTTATTAGGCATGTTCATATAAAAACCTGTGTGACTTTTTACTCATAAATAAGCAGGTGTTCTTATCAGCATCATTTTCCTTGGTTTCCAAACGAAAGCACCTGTCTGTTAACGGTTCCTATGGTAACTTAATGGACTTTCTGCTTCCAGTGAGCAGCCTGACCAGACATTCTGTCCTTATAGGGACTATATTTTTAACATCATTAAATGCTAACTGTAACAATTAGATTCTGAAAAATTAACCACAACTAGTTTATTCTATTATTATTTTTTGTTTGTTAGCCATGGTATAAGCAGGATTAACCACTTCGAGGTGTGCAGTTATACGAAAATATAAAAATAAAATGTCAATTGTGTTCGTATAACTGTAATCTCATCGTAGTTTGTTCTTTACTTATTGCACATTCTTGCATGTTGCAAAATGAAGTAATTTCTGTGAAACTCCAATGGTCTGTTTTACACTATACTCCTGACACAACAGAACACGTGCTGAAATCATAACTCTCCTTCAGTCTTCAGAATATTAAAGATTCAGAGCACAATCAAAAGACGAGATCAAGTGGACACCAGGTAGGATTCTGGAGCGGAGCCCTGCAGATGGGGCCGCGTGAGGTTTCTGGGGCTTGGCTGTGTCAGCAGAGGTCACAGCTGACATGGCTGATCGACTTCTCTACAGTGGCACTGTGTAAAAAGCACAAACCAGCCTCAAGACAACAGGAAGCTGACGCATCGCACAGTTGACTATTTAAGGAATAATCAGGGGACTATGTCAAATACTCTATTCAACACACCCTATACAACACAACTGACATCATCTGTCAGTTGAGTTCTATTGCGGCTAACCTGAACACTTCAGCTTACCAGTGGTGAGTTCAAATAAAGCAGCAAACGCTCACCATGCTCACCAGGAATGCCTTTGCAGTCGGAGAGATGGTATGTAAGCCTAGGAATACCCCAAGAGGACCTGGAGATGGGACATCATACAATTTCTGATGGCAATTTCTGATGGCAATTTCTGATGGCAATTTCTGATGGCTAGGTGGCACCGCAGACTGTTCGCATTCCTGATATTCTCAGAACAGAACACTGAGGGAGCTGAATGAGCTAACAGGAGGAACATGAGTGAGCGGGAGCGAGCCGAGTCCCGACACGCATTCCTGGCTGGGAGAGCCCCCCAGGGAAGCCTAAACTTACCCCACCTCGTTCAACACTATTCAAACACAAACTCATCTAACGGAAAGGAAAGAGGCTAACAGACCTTTTTGTGCACTGTTACTGCAACATAAAAACACGACTCCGAGGTGAATGCTCTCACCATAGACTGGCTGAAGCTAAAAATACATACATCTATATCTGTAGGGGCGATAAAAAATATCTCAATTGCCTACACATGAGACTGCTGTATTGTCTCAAATGTTTTTTCCTTATTCCAACCATAACCAGCGGGTCACGTCTCTGTGCTCGTGGTGGTAAGATCACCAGTTTGAGCCCCGGCCTTGGCAGAACAGTCCCATGTCCATGGGCCATTGATCACGGCCCTTAACCCCCAGCACCAGGGCCGCCCCCACATTGGCTGACCCTGTGCTGTGACCCCCAAGCTATGAAAAATGAGACGGAGTAAGCAAGGAGAATCATTCCAATGTACCTGTACTTGAGCAAATGGCAAATAAAGTATTTATCAGTAAAAAAATCTCACCATGCATGCTCAGTGCATTCCATCACTGTCCCCTCCTGCTCACTGTGTCCCATCAGTGTCCCCTCCTGCTCAGTGTGTCCCATCAGTGTCCCCTCCTGCTCAGTTCATCCCAACACTGTCCCCTCCTGCTCAGTGTGTCCCCTCACTGATAGCTCCTGGTCACTGTGTCCCGTAATTGTCCCCTCCTGCTAGTGTGTCTCCTTTTGCAAATGTTTTGCCGGAGAAGCACCGGGCAAATAAGAAGCCTACGAACAGACCTCCACAAACAGCTCAATCCAAACAGTGCGCCGTATCACATAACCCACGTTCATGGCATCTCCTCGCCGTAAGCGCGCTTCGGCAGCCCGATACCATACCAGAGAGCGATGCGGTCCTTTGGGTAGCGCAGGCGGTCCAAGGCGCCGAGGACGTGCGGCAGGGAGTGCTCCGCGTTGCGGCAGAGGAGCGCTATCAGCACCCTGGGTGCGAGCAGGGGCGACTCTGGGCTCCAGTGCTCCTCCGGGAAGTAACCCCCCACCTCCGGGAGGAGCAGGGACAGTAAGCCAAGCAGCATTGTGTCAAAGCGGTGCATCGCAGACAAAAACTCTCATTAAAATAGGTATAGGAGCGGGACGGAGATGGAACGCCGGCGCTGGGAGGCTGTGCGGGTCGCCGATACAGGGAGGGCGCTTAAAGGGGAGGTCCATGCTCCTTAAAGGGAGAGGTGTTCATCGGCCGTCCGACTGAAGATGTTGCGCTCGTTTATTGCGTTAAATGTCCATAAATGGAGAAACTTCCTGTCATTAAATTAATTATAGTAAAATTTAAATATGCCTTCTCCGCTATAGCGAATATTCATCTATCATTTGATTCTTTTTAGTGTTTTTTTTCTCGAATCCTGATGTGACCCGCAGCTCCCGCACGCCTGTTAACGTCGCTGTGGGTAGCGCTTTGCCCTCGCGCTGCCTCGAGTGGTCCCAGCCATGTCGGCGGAAAGCGCGTCTCGCGCCTCCGGAGTGCCACCGCCCCTTTAAGAGCAGCAGCGCGCGCAGCAGAAAGTGCCGGAACGTTCCGTGGGCACGCGGAACCTATTTTCATTTCATCACATTATAACGGTTCACTGAATTCCGTTCCCTGAATACTGTTAATGTCGCCCTGTTTGCCGATCTGAATAACTGTCTTACTATGCGTTCACTTTGGCAGACATTGTGCGGCTCTTGCTGCAGCGCTGCTTACGCGTCACTGGGCATTGAGCAGATTCACAAGCTCAGCCTTGACATGTACGGTGCTGTTTGCCTCATGCCTGTAAATGCAAAGCAATGTGCTTTGTGTATTGTACTCAATTAATGGTTTCCAAGCCAGACAATGTATGTTGAACCGGAGTGCAGGGAGAAGAATGCAAATATGCGGATGAATTTGTAAGTAAATGACTTTTTCTGCATTTCAGCATGTTCTCTGCTTTCCGTTCCCTTTTTAAGAGCTGCAGGACGGCATGATCTTATTAGTTTCATTACTCATTTACCACATTCTTCTGCGAAATAGGCATTGTCAAAAGTGAAGGAGCACATCTTAGTAACTTTCCACAGGGTTGCCAATTTTGGTCAGCTGCCAGGCGTGAGATTTTCAATTCGAGACAAGTCTGCACACACATTTACATGTATGTAAGAGTTGTATTACCTGGTAAATAGTCTGTAGGTTTTGCAAACCACCCCAACGCTTTTGTTTGATGCAGTTAATTTTAGGTTTATAATGCAATAATATAGATTAGATAAGATTTCTTGCGTGAGCGCGACAGTCTGAAAGCGTAAGTGTCACGCGGGATCCGTGACAGTTGGCAACCCCGTTTCCAAGCAAAGTCAGATAAATTAATAAAGCTGTCTTAAATTATTTTCTTAACAGTCATGAAGTGAAAGACATTTTTAGATCCATTATCGGAAGTCTCTGTACACAGTACGAATGTCCATCTTAAACTTCAGCACAACATGCTGTAATCGGCCCAGCCAGGCACGGCCGCCTCTTTCATTACTCTAAGTAATCTTTTCCTTACCGGTCAGAACGGGATCACCTCAGGTGAGTACCAGAGCGGTCCTCTTGACCTCATTTCGGCAGAAAAAAATGTTTTAATAATCTCTTAATGATAATAAAATACACAACAGTTCTTAAAATAATAATCAATGAAACTCGAAGAATTCATAAACACAAGAAATGCATAAAAATTTCAAATAACTATTGCCATTAACATGATTAAAATGTCACCTTAAATGCAAACCATAAAAAAATTAAATCCTTTAAAACAGCAATGGACCCAGAGTGTCACGCTGGAAGACCAGAGATGACAGGGAACCTCCCTGCTTGAGGTATAGTGCATGAGACCGAAGGCTTTATTTGGGAGCCTAAACAACCACATCCAAATCGCCCGAAACAGGTAACCTTTTCATCCTTTCTCCTGTGGCACTAACAGTGTACAGCAGGGGGGCCCAACACGTCGATCGCACTGGCAACGCGAGTCGATCGCGGATCCCTGCCTTTCAGAATAAACTCTACCGCGCAGAATACACTACAGTACAGGTAGTGCGGGTAGATCGCATGTCATTAAAAAAATAGCTGTTAGCATATCATCCATCCCCACTGTGGCATTTGGCACTTGATTGACATACAGTACAGCCAGTCTGAGATCTAGGTCAACCGCGCGAGCTACT
>JAAGVU020000092.1:221529-234254 GCA_011763525.2 Mormyrus iriodes | reverse complement strand
CACTTCTTTACACAGCATGTAGTTAGAGTATGGAATAGTCTTCCTGTTAGTGTAGTACAAGCTAAAACTTTGGGTTCCTGTAAATCAGAGCCAGATAAGATTTTAGCAACTTTAAGCTATTAGTTGAATTTTCCCAAACGAGCTTGATGGACCGAATGGCCTCCTCTCGTTTTTAAATATCTTATGTTTTTCTAATGTACTGTATCTAAAATGACTACTATCATTTTTGGACATGAGATTAGCATAACCTATCTGTAGCTGGTCACATGACCAGACATTCGATGTGCATTCGCTTTAAGGTCAACATCATGAGCTTCATGGCAGAGCTGCTGGGATGGTTTGAGGTGCACAAGCCGGACTTCGTGCGTCCGCTGGAACCTCTGGACCTTTCCGGTATTACACTTTCATGCTGGGGTGGGGGGTCAGATCAGGGTTTCTCAGGTGGTGTTTAGTTGCTGTGTGTAAATGACATTGGCCCTCAAAGAAAAAGCTGAATGTACATACTTTAGCTATTTTGATTTGGTAATTATGTACCGATATGTAGGGTCCAGCTTTTTAAGTGGAATGTAAACCTGCATATGCATCAGCCTGCATGGTTGGGAACCTCTGGTATAAAATAATCAGAAGAAATTAGTAGGAATTAGCATTTTTAATCATATTAAGATCTTTAAACAGTGATTTAATTCCCTTAGATGCATCTGGACTGATTGACTGCACAACTCCACCAAGTGGGAGCGGCACCAGGTATGAAGGGATCCGGAGAAGTTTTAGCTGGGTCAGAAATGTGCCTTTGAGTCCTAACCTGAAGGCAGTCAGTGGGAAACCGCAGGCTCCGGGACGGGTGCATTAATAATGCACTAATAGGAAGGTCTGGAATAGAAGCTCTGGACCAAAGTGTTACACATTACAGTTAACTGCATTTCGTCTTGCTTCAGTGCCTCTCCCACCTTCATCTTCAAGCAGCCCTTGGTGGTAAAATCGTCCCCAGTGTCCTCTGGAGCTACAGCAGGTGTGTGTCTGCACATTTATGTTGAGTGTGTGTGTGCGTGCACACATTTATGTTGAGTGTGTGTGTTTGTGTGCTTGCATGTTTGTGTTGAGTGTGCATCTGCATGTTTATGTTGAGTGTGTGTGTGTGCTTGCATGTTTTATTGAGAGTGCATGTTTGTGTATCTGCATGTTTATGTTGAGTGCGTGTATCTGCACGTTTGAGTGTGTGCATGTGTGTCTGCATGGTTTTAGTGTGTGCACATTTTCGTTGTGTGCATTTGCATGTTTATGATGAATGTATGTGCGTGAGCGTATGTTTATGTTGAATGTATGCGTGTCCATGTTTATATTAAATGTGTGCACATTTTTGTTGAGTGCGTTTGCATGTTTATATGAAGTACACGTGCATGTTTGCTGAGTGTGTGCACATTTATGAATACAAACGTGCAGTATGTGTGTGTGTGTGCAGATTTATGTGGAATGTGTATGTGCATGTTTATGTCGAGTGTGTGTGTACACATTTATGAATACAAATGTGTGCATTGTGTGTGTTTGTGTGTGTTCATCAGGGTCACTGACTCAGTGTATTCCATGTCTTATGTAGAGGGTATTGGAAGAGCATGGGCTAAGAAACAGATCCGGTGAGCTCCGTTTTTTCTTAGGTGTTGAGTATCAATGGTTCTTATTGCTAACCCTAACCCTAACCCTATCCCTTGTACCACCTCTTTCATTTGTTCCATGGTCATCTTCAGCCGTCCGCTGTCTGCTGTTTCGTTCAGCATTCCTTTTGGCCTGGACAGTGATGTTGACGTTGTAATGGGAAACCCCGTGGGAACCATGATGCGGTCAGTGAGCTCTGACAGCTTGACTGGTGGTGTGCCAGCCATGACTCGCGTGACCTACACTCCTCCAGAGGACCTCAGTCATCTCTTGACTGAGGGCCCAGGGACTCATCACAAGAACGGGCCTGAGGATGTGCCCTCCACGGAGGAGGTCCTGCAGGTCCTCCACAGCCAAGGCAAGCTGGAACGCCGGCTTTGTCCAGAAGGTGCTCCAGATGGGTTCTACCTGCATTCGCCTGACGAGCATGTGGGCCCCACCCTTCTCAGCAGCTCCGCCCCCTCACAGTCGAGTATGCTGTACCGGCCACGTGGTGAAACTCAGGAGCGCCACAATAAGCACAGCTCGAGGGAGTCTCAAAAGGAAGACTCTGTTCTCTGTGTCATTAGCGTAGAATCAGATGCATCAAGATACCCACCGAAAGCACGCTCTACCCCAGGAACCCCTGCCAGTGCATCACCACGAAAGCTCCAACCCGATAATGGCACAAGGATGACCAGCTTTGCTGAGCGCAGGAAAAAACTAGCCCCTGACACACCCCCTGGAGAGACCCCAAGCCTACAGATGACATCCTGGGCCCAGAGATCAGAGGAAAGTCCCAGCAGGAGCCAAGCCCTGACATCAGAGATGTCAGATCTGGGGGCAAAGCTTGAGGAAAAGCGCAAGTCCATCGAAGCGCAGAAGCAGAGGATTGAGGCCATTTTCACCAAGCACCGGCAGCGCCTGGGTAACAGTGCATTCATGCAGCTCCAGAAACAGCAAACAGCAGGAGAGGCAGGAGGGCCTGTAGCAGGCGAGCTCAGCACCTCCTCTGGGAAAGAGGAGAGCTCGAGCAGACCAGCCCCAGAAGAACAGCTGCTGCAAGACAAGGGCAAGGAGGAGAGCATCAAGCCAGCAACACCACCCAAACTGGAGAAGCAGGTGACCTTCTCTGTTGAGACAGGGACAGGTTTGCAGAACGCTGCTGAGAAGCTGGTGGGACCGGTGCCTCTGGGGGAATACAGCGATGCCGTGTCCAAACTGAATGCGGCCCTCAGCACTCTACAGAGTGACATGCAGCGACTTTCTGAGCAGCAGAAGATGCTCATGAACAAACAGAGCTCACCCTGCCCCCGAGCCTGGGTCATTCCCGCCAGCCGCACAATTCCCCACCGTGATTCACCTTCTGCGTCCCCATCACCCTCTCGTAAGGTGCCAAGCGCCTCCACCTCTCCAAAACCTGTTCAGGTGTCCCATCGAAGGGCTCGATCAGTACCCCCTAAGAGTCCAGGGCAGCAGCACCAGACCCGGCCCCATGAGCTGAAAATCGCACCTGTGACGCGTGTCCTCACCGCCCAGAGGAATGTAGATAGTCTGCAGCACCTCCGCAAGGTGTCACCCAGCCAGTGCCAGGTGCAGACCTGCTCATCCTTCAGCATTGGTGAGCTACCGTCCCCCCCGCTGGTGGGGGATAACTCATCAGAGACAGGCTCTAGTGAGGATCACACAATATTTAGCCTTGAACTGGAAGACAGTACAGCTCTGCCTACAGGGGGTCAGGAGCTTCCAGCCGGCCAGACTGGCAGTTCTGGGGCCCCCTCTGAGTGCTCTATGGACAGTGACACCATGGGAGCCTACAATGGCAAGCACTGCAGCCTGATGGAGATCTCCATGTCTTCCCTGCCAGATCATGGGGGGGAGGAAGGGCCCCGTGTTTCTTCTAGCTCCATGAGTAGTCAGTCGGAGCCAGAGATGAAAGGGGGGAGTCAATTGTTCCTCAAGGTAGGAGGTCACTGTACGGTTGCACAAATACGCATGCATCGAACATCCCTTTCTTTGTGATGAGGGACAATGTGTGTGTGCAGGAGGAGGAGACCCAGCTGGAGGGTGAAATAGCCCAGCGGAGGGCAGCGCTCTTAGACAAGCAGCAGAAGAGGGCAGACAAGTTGAAGAGGTGCCGGCAGGAGCTGGAGAAAGAAGACAGGTGATGCTAACACATATGCAAAGGATTATACTGTATAAACAGGAACAGCAGCATGGGGCTGAGAGTGCTGAGCCTGGGCTAAAGCTGAGCCTAACCCTAACCCTAACCCTAACCCGGGGCTAAAGCTGAGCCTAACCCTAAACCTAACACTGCTTCTCACTCAGGACTACCAGCAGGCCTGCCTCTCTGGAGGATTCCACATCCCGTTGGATGGAGGAGAAACTTGTGCCTGCCTCTTGCCCCCCACCACGGCGTGGGGACTTCACCCGACAGGAATACCAGCGGCGGCAGCAACTGAAGCTTATGGAGGACCTGGACAAAGTGCTACGAAGCAAGTCCAGCAGCACACGTGCCGTCAAAAAGCAGCAGCCCAAAGCAGAGTTTCGGGATGACTCGGGTCTGTCCCGCAGTCCAGCGAAGGGCTTTCTTGGTAATGAATACTGCTATGGCTAAACTCTTCCAATGTCCTAACTGACCTTAACTTGCTGACCCTGTCTAACTGTCCTCACAAGCTACTGTTACCTTCACATGCCCAGTGAAGACACTGCTTATAGTTAGTTGAACCACACAAGATATGAGGTGTGGTAATATTATGTTATTATAAATATGTACACAGTTTTTATTCATTTAAGTGAGTTCTGGAGTTTTAAAGTTCAGTTTGGACTGCACAAGGTCAGCAGGGACAGTACTGGGACTCGACCTAGAGACCTCTAGTCAATGAAACGTGTCCCGTGAGTATCTGAATCAACCCAAATCAAAATACCTCACAAGCCCTTTTCTCTTGCCAACTCTAACCCATTCCAGGCTCACAGCTCACTAAGGTTTACTCCCATTCCAGCCAAAATCTGTCCTCTATAGCCAGTGACTCTGGAAATGGTATCAGCTCCCCAACAGTGAGGAAATCCCCCAGGTAAGAACGCCATGGGTGCCTCTCTGTCTCCTTACCCTCCTTTCTTTGACACTCTTTGTTCACCTTGCCACTCAATTTCTGTCCTCTTAGCCAACCTCATTCCCCTGCAAGATTAATGTCACCAAGTCGACTGGCTAATCAGAATGGAGAGAAGGACTGGGAAAATGGCTCAGTGGCATCCTCTCCAGCCTCCATCCCAGAATACACTGGTACATGCACAATTTATTACAAATTTTAGATTTTCCATTAATTGTAGTCTTTTTCTATTAACTAACCATTACCCCAAACCTGGGTAATGGTTCATTTTGGGTTTTATGTATGTCAATTTACCATGAGCTTATCTTACAGGTCCCAAGCTGTACAAGGAGCCAAGCTTCAAGTCCAATAAGTTCATCATTCACAACGCTCTCTCTCACTGCTGCCTGGCTGGAAAGGTCAACGAGCCACAGAAGAACAAAATTGTGGAAGTGAGTATGAGGTGTGTGTGTGTGTGTCTGTCTATCTGTCTATCTGTCTGTGTGTGTCTGTGCCTGTGCGTGCGTGTCTGTCTGTCTGTGTATGTGTGTGTCTGTGTGTGCGTGTCTGTATGTCGTTATCTGTGCGTGTGTGTTTGTCTGTGTCTGTGTGTGTCTGTCTGTCTGTCTGTGCATGTGCGTCTGTCTGTGTCTGTGTGTGTGTGTCTGTCTGTCTGTGCATGTGTGTCTGTGTGTGTGTGTGTGTGTGTGTCTGTCTGTCTGTCTGTGTGTGTGTGTCTGTGCCTGTGCGTCTGTGCGTGTATGTCTGTCTGTGTCTGTGTGTGCGTGTGTCTGTGCGAGTGTCTGTCTGAGTCTGTGCGTGTGTGTCTGTCTGTGTGTGCGTAAGGAGTTGCAATATCCATAAGGAATCAGATGTTCCCAAACACTGTTGCTGCTCCTCTTACTTTTTAGGAAATGGAAAAAAGCTCAGCAAACCACTTCCTGATCCTGTTTCGGGACACCAGCTGCCAGTTCCGGGCTGTGTACACCCGCAACCCAGACTCAGAAGAACTGGTACGCGTGGCCGGCATCGGGCCACGGCTGGTGGTCTCCTCAACAGTGGAAGCTATCTACAAGTACAACTCAGACCGCAAGCAATTTACCACCATCCCATCCAAAACATTGTCTATGAGTGTGGATGCCTTCACCATCCCAGCACACCTGTGGCAGAGTAAAAGGCCGGGCACGCCCAAGAAGCCAGGAACACCCAAATGAGCCTCTGACCGACTTTTCCTCACCTTGTGGGAGAGAGCAGACCTTGGAAATCAGGAGAGTGAAAATATCTTTACCGAAAAGATTCTGGTCTGGGTGCAGATACTTGAACATTGCTGTAGTCCCTTTCAGGGTATGGTCTCCAGGCTGGATGTGAGATAGCTCTTTGCTGCAGTCTCACGAGCCTTGATTCAGCCTAAGGCATTTTATATGACTTTTATGTAGAAAACATGACTGTGTTTGCCTTTAGACATTCAGACTCAGTTCAGTTTTGAATTTGAACTGGTCTTATGATTAAACATACCATTGAAACAGAATTACAAACTGTCTGTAACTGAATCTGAAAATGAAAAGGATGTGTGGTTGTGTACAATGATATTCTGTAAAGATTTTTTTTTCCAAAGAAGAAAAATGGTAGAATGTGTATACAATGTACATGTATATGTAATTAATTTAAATACTGATTGTCTTGATTTTAAACTATGTATGAAATTGACTGGTGAATAACAAAGTAATGAGCAAGCATGGACTGTGTGTGTGTAAGGACAAATTCAGTTCCACTGAAGGTAAAATTTTGGCCACGAGGTCTTCTTAGTACTATAGTCTCAAATAAAGTAGGTTTCATTCAGGAACCAGAGTACAAGTTGTTTGCTCTTTGCCTCCCCTTGCAGGTCAGATCTGTCTCTTTGCCTTCCCTTTCAGGTCGGATCTGTCTCTTTGCCTTCCCTTGCAGGTCGGATCTCTCTCTTTGCCTCCCCTTGCAGGTCAGATCTGTCTCTTTGCCCCCCCTTGCAGGTCCGATGTCTCTCTTTGCCTCCCCTTGCAGATCGGATCTGTCTCTTTGCCTTCCCTTGCAGGTTGGATCTCTCTCTTTGCCTCCCCTTGCAGGTCAGATCTGCCTCTTTGCCTCCCCTTGCAGGTCGGATCTGTCTCTTTGCCTTCCCTTGCAGGTTGGATCTGTCTCTTTGCCTCCCCTTGCAGGTCAGATCTGCCTCTTTGCCTCCCCTTGCAGGTCGGATCTGTCTCTTTGCCTCCCCTTGCAGGTCGGATCTGTCTCTTTGCCTCCCCTTGCAGGTCAGATGTGCTTCTTTGCCTCCCCTTGCAGGTCAGATCTGTCTCTTTGCCTTCTCTTGCAGGTCGAATCTCTCTCTTTGCCTCCCTTTGCAGGTCAGTTTCTGGTAGGCCCTCCACCACACCAGGCCTGACTTAATTCCCCCTCACTGTGAGCCAGCTTCTTTAGCTTTCATACCTTTGGCCCTGATTCCCTATAATAATGAAACTTCTGCAGATAAACCCACGGATAGCAACCATGTTTCAATTTGCAGTTCTGAACTGGAATACTCCAAAAGCTTTATACTTCATTTTCTTCTGTTTCTTACAATTGTGTTACCCAAATGTTGAGAAAATACACAATGGTGGTAATGAAATGTCTGAAAAACAGACATTTTGTAGACATACCCATAAATCTTTAGTGGTTTTTAACTAATCAAAAAAGTCAATTTTCGCCTGCTTTAGTTGAGTTTAGTTCAGTTAACATGAGAATCCTCACGTTCTCACCAGTTCCAGCTTTCCTGCCCTTTTTCACGTCTCCTCTGTGTGCAGGAAACTGCTTGAACTTGCTTTCTGAGGATGTTTCAAAGACCTGAGCGCATTCTGCCAGCGGCATGTATGCCTGTGTTTTGCGTTCATTTATTAATAAAAATGTAATGAATTATGCTGTCTAATGCTCACTCATATCCCGTGCAGGGTGTGCCCTTGCCATGTACTCTTTGCTGTCTGAGATAGGCTCCAGGACACCCCGAAACCTGTCCAGGATAAGCGGCTGGACAGAGAATCTGAGCCAAACCCTTACTATAATTTTAGGTAAGTCCCATAGTCATAGCAGATAAAATGCTAGAATAATAATAATTTACTGTCATACTCATCACTGAAGACTTTCATATTCTATACCTAGACAGGCCAGTTCTCTGTCTGTGCTAAATTGGGAATGGATCCCTTAGAAATTCATTACAGTAGCGGGATGTTTCTGCTGTGGTCCAATATAAACTGATCACCATCCAGACAGAGGATGTGGGGCAGGTGTGCATGTGGGTCGACTTGAACGGCAGACTGGGTGGGCAACACAGGTGCTGATAGAAAAGCTGTCACTGCAGGCTAGGGTCTTTCAATGTGTGCAGCAGGCTGCTAGATATGCATGATCAATGCACAGTAACCAGGGCAATTAGCTGTTCTGTGGTCACCATTTAAAGCATTTCCCAGGCAGATCTCTCAGATCATCCGGCAGTAATTTACTGATTATCCCTAAAACCCGGCTGAGGAGGGAAGAGGAAGCCTTTAATCACTATGGTCTCAAACACAAAGAAACGCTGAGAGTTACCGAATGTCTTACTCAACAATGCGTATAATAATCCATGATACTCAATTATTTTAATATATTGATTCATGTATTATAATCAGTTATTTTATTCATTTATTTTGGAGAAAGACTTGGCAACTTCAAAGTGAAAAGCTGGTCAGCCTCTCCCTCCCACAGCCTGGCCAACCAGCTTCAGAAATTCTATTGCCAGTTTGACCCTGACAATCAACATTTGCCCATTCTCACTTCCTCTGAGTCTGCCACACTCAGCTCCCCTTCTGTTTACTCCTGCCCACCCCCCCACCTACTTCTGAGGACGGTCCCATTGTCACCTCTCCCCTATCTCCCCTGCAACCATTGCCACCACCCCCACTACAACCAGCCACTTCACACCTCCTCCAGCTTCCCATCCACCCACCCTTCACCCTGCATTCCCTGTGAAACAAGAAGTTGTTCACAAACTCTTCACAAAACAGGACACCAAGAAAGCAGCAGGCCCTGATGGTGTATCACCTGCCACCTTAAGACATTGCACGGACCTGTTAGCCTCTGTCTTCACTGCAATATTCAACTCCTCCCTATAGACTTGCAGGGTCCTGAACTGCTTCAAGGTTGCTACTATTATTCCAGTTCCCAAGAAAGACAAGTTCTCTGGCCTCAATGACTCCCGACCAGTTGCTTTAACTTCAATAGTCATGAAAGCCTTCGAACGTCTGATGCTTTCTACCTCAAGGAGATCACTGACCCCCTACTTGACCTTCTACAATTTGTCTACAAGAGTAATTGATCAGTGGAAGATGCAGTTAAGCCTCCATCATATCCTTCATCATCTCGACTCCCCTGGAACCTACACCAGGATTCTGTTAGTGGATTTCAGCTCGGCCTTCAATACCATTGGGCCAGAGCCGCCCCACAGCAGACAAACCCAGCTTATTGTACCCTCCGGCATATGTCAGTGGATTACCAACTTCCTGACAGATATGAAGCAGTATGTGAGGCTGGGCCCCCTCCTCTCTGATCCGATGTCCATCAGCACAGGCTCCCCTCAGGGCTGTGTCCTCTCACCCCACCTGTTTTCACTATACACAAATGACTGCACATCCAAGGACAGCTCCACCAAAATCCTGAAGTTCGCAGATGACACAACTGTAGTGGGTCTCATCTCCAACAACAACGAGACCAGCTACTGTAAACAAGTCAACCGTCTTGTGGCTTGGTGTGCTCAGAATAACCTGGAACTCAATGCTGCTGAGACTGTGGAGATGAGGGTCGGCTTCTGCCATCAGACCCACACACTCACCCCCCAGGAGATTAAGGGCCAGCCCATGTCTCTGGCTGAGTCATTTAATATTCTAGGGACCACCACCTCCAGCACACTCAAGTGGGACAAGCACATCCCCTCCATCACAAACAAAGCTCAGCAGAGACTCTTCTTCCTACACCAACTCAGGAAACTCAACATGTCACAACGCATCATGATGCAGTTTTATTCAGCCATCATAGAGCGCATTATGACAAACTCCATCACCATCTGCCTTCCTGCCACCACCAGCCTCTCCAAGCCCAGGCTGCAGCTGGTCATCCGCTCCGCTGAGAAACTCATTGGCTGCCGACATCCAACCTTAAAAGAACTGTTGCCTGCCAGAGCAAAAAGCAGAGCAGTGAGGACTGCAGGAGACTCCACACACCCAAGCAACCATCTGTTCATCAAACTGCCATCAGGGAGACATCACCTCCCAAACCACTCACCTCCTGCACAGCTTCTTCTCTGATGCCATCAGTTTCCTAACTAAAGTAAGAACTCCAAGCTGCAATTGCCACACATATGTGTGTCTATATAATATGTATTTATATGTATGTGTATATAATATGTATTTATATGTATGTGTATACATATATGTGTGTGTGTTTCTCCACATTTACTGCGCATCTTCCTGTTCACTCTGCTGCACATTTTGCCATCTTGCACATTATACATACATAACACTATCAAGTGCAATCTGCAGTTGTGGCACTGTAACAGTGTATGTACTGTATTGTCTGTAAGTTCCTTTGTTTGCACAGTAAATATTGTATGTGCCATAGCGTTTGTATGCACTGTCTCTCTCTTTACCCTTTAAAAAAAAAACTTATGCACTGAATAGTCACCCTTCATTACTGTGTCCTGTAAACTGCAGTTGTCTCAGTGCTTAAGGTTTGTACCGAACCACAACCAGTTCTGGTATGTTCTCATACTGGCACTAAAGTGATCTGAGTTCAGAATATAGGGGGTTGCTTCCCCAGAAGAGGTAAGAGCTAGAGTCCCTATGATGAGGTAGCGACCAGAGTCCCCACGGTGAGGTAGAGGCTAGAGTCCCCACGGTGAGGTAGCGATTAGAGTCCACGTTTAGGTAGGGACTAGAGTAGTTGATCTAATTGACAAGGTGGTGAAATTGTTGCAATATTTCAGTAGAATCTAGGAATCTCTGACAAAATTGGTTGACAGATTTAATGCATGTGAAACCCTCGTTCTTATTGCTGTTGTCTTAATGCTTCACTCTTATTGTTTGCAGACTTCCAGGCTGACCTAGTACTTTTACAAGGGAGTTTGCAAACCTCCTGACATCCCATATTGCTCTTCTATGAGAGACACACGTAGGTGCAACAAAGACCGGGGTCAGAGTGCCGGGGCAGCCATTTATTCGGCACGCTGGCATATTTGTCAGGGTTAAGGTCCTTGTTCAAGGGCCTAGCAGTGATTTGACTACCTTGCTGACCAGTGTATTCAAATCAGTGACGGGATTGCAACCCACAGAGCCACACGCCATCCCAAACAAATCGGCACATTTATTAATGTATAATTTTAATTGTTACATTCATTCAATGAACAGATAAATCAAATTAAATGTATGAGCTGAAAAGCCAGTATACAGTGTGCGTTGAGCACCGGATTTGACTAACACATTCATGGCACAGACCTGAACCTACAAAAATGACAAACTGTACAGAATTACAGACATTTATCAAGCTATTTACTCTTCAAATTAAAATAATCTTGACATCAAACTCCTGAGAGTGTAGTCTTCTGCATACTCACCTTTTACACAAAGCCAAGCCATTCCATCATATAAAGACACTGTATTAATCCCTCAGCTTACATAACCTTACAGATCTTAGTGGAAGTGCCTGTGTTTTTACCAGAATTCTTTTGAGTCATCATTTTTCTCTTATTTTAACTTGCAGCAGGATACACAGCATCTGATAACTGAGGGATTTATGTGGTTGTACTGGGAAAGACAAGCTGGCTACATCTCTAAGCAGTTTATGAAGATATATGAACGAGAGGAAAGACAGGAAGGAGAAGGAGATCAGGTCAGGATGTGGAGAGCACCTCAGAGCAAGGCAGGTCCCAGTCAGGTCATATTCAGCTCTTCCCAGCTCCTCTCTCTCACTAAGGAAAAGTGGGATTTTCTTCTGGCATCGTCTTCTGGATAGTGAGAACAGGTCTGAAATGCAGCAGGATTTTACCTAATCACTGTGTTATTCACTGTGAGGACATTTGGGTAATGAAACTCCAGTTACCAAAGCTGAGCACTGGACATACACAAAGCACACCAGCAAATAAGCCCTGAACATGTCCCTAACCTCAACATCCACGTGTTTCATTTAAATCATTTGAGAATTTTCTGTTTCCTCCTTTGTCATCCTTCAGTCATCAAATCACCTTTTCACGTCTTTCCTATTTATCCTTCTTATGACCTCATTACCAAGGTGATCATGGTCTCCTTTCGCCTAAACTAATCTCTGAATGCTCTGCTTTAAAATGCACTCTTCCTTCCTCCTCTCGTTGCTGACCTTCCACCATCTCTCCATTCTCCACTCTAACCTCCACCTCACTAAGTCCTACCCACAATCCACCCTCCCAAATCCCCGCCCACTTTGCACTCTCCCTCTGCCTTCCCTCTACCAACTCTCATGCACATGCATCCCCAGATGAAAGACATCCCATCATACCTCGATATTCAGAGGATCAAAGTTGAGGTTTGGGGCTGTCTGTGGGGGGGTTCTGAGGGATGGTGCAAGCTGGTTCCCCTTCAGCGACATACCACACCTCATTATGTCTGTTGAGAAGCTTCATGGGACTGTAAAGCAGAAAAATCTACATTTGTCTACTACAGTGTGGTTCATTGCTTCATTAGCACTATTTCCTTGATCTTTTTTTGTATTTTCAATCACTTATATAGCCATAAGAAACAAATTTGTCCTGGGGTTCATAACTTTGACCATAGCATAAGATGCTGTTAAACTGTACCTGTCACAGCCGAGGCTCTAGTGGAAGGAGGTGTTATGCACACAGTACCTGTCCCAGCCGAGGCTCTAGTGAAAGGAGGTGTTATGCACACAGTACCTGTCCCAGCCGAGGCTCTAGTGGAAGGAGGTGTTATGCACACAGTACCTGTC
>JAAGVU020000092.1:200387-212274 GCA_011763525.2 Mormyrus iriodes | reverse complement strand
TGTCACTTTTTAAACTTAAAATCATTTCTCACAACGAGAGAATCCCTCACTTATGTGTAGGAAACAGGGAATTTTACATTTTCTGAAAGAATGCAACAGCATGACAGCCATGGCGTTTCAGCGGAATCCGCATCCCTCCTCATGACACACGCTCTCCGCCTGTATAATCACAACTTTTGTTTTTCCAAGATAACTCACTTTGAGATCTTGCAAAAACAACTTTGGCTATGTTGAAATCACTGGACATAAGACAGAAAAAGACAGTGATGCATGTCCTCTATGGACGTCCGTCGGATGCAGAGCTGCAGTGAAAAGATGGATGAAGCAGTTTATGTTCGCGTGAACGGGCACGTTAAAAGTTCCTCGCTTTGAGTTTCCTTTCAGTTCTTTAAGTAATAAATGGAAAGCAATGTTATATTTGTCTTTTGTCTTTTTTGTTGATCCGAGAAATGATCCAATCTATGACTCAAATACCACGATATGGGCCCAGCCGTGAGTTCTGTGATCCACTTCACCCCTAAACCAAACCCAGCAAACACGCTTCTTATGCCGCACGGTACACAGCACATTACGGGTTTCATTACAGCTGTGCTTTAAACAGTTCTCACAAATACAGGGAAAGCAGATCACCAGCCATGTATAACCCAAACTCGGTAATATCAGACAGTGACGCTGCTGCTTGTCCACAGTGAAAACGTCACTCTGTGCCACAATATTGTTATTTAGTAGCTACTAACTACGATGTAACTTAGATAGCAGTGGTGCAACCGACAAAGAACGCGGCGCTAGGTTCACACTAGCCAGTTTCAACATAAGGCTTAAGGCGCATTTTACACCTGACTTTACGGTCAAACTTACGCTAAGCTGGTGCAGCCCACTGCAGAAAATAATTGAAAAACACTGGAGCCGAAACATTCATAAAAGTGTTACATAACTCTGTACAATATAATCTGTATTCTGTAACTGTCGCTTCTGTAGTGTCTCGTTTAAAGTTGGTTGCAGTGATCCTCGGCTGCTGCTAGCCTTAACTAATTCTGCTGTCTTAAGTGTTTAACAGGTTACAAGTACTGCACTTTTTTGCAGTACCTCCACGTGCTGACTTAACGTAACTACGTCATATGTGCCATGTGGTATCGGTTGTAGGTATCGGTAAAATTGTCGAGTACGAGTACCAGCATGTGAGTGTGGTATCGGCCCGATACCCAGTACCAGTGCATCCCTAGTATTAATAATACTACCCCGCATCTAATATTTGGAAGAGAATAGTAAACTTCAGTTTTATTTGTTTATAACCTATGGATGTTTTTATATTAAGACTAGTAAAAAAAAGAGGAATAGGTCAATGTCATGTATGATTGTGCATGTAACAAAACCTGAAACAACTGTGGTGAATTTAAACATACCGGAAAATGATATAAGTAACTCACATTTGTTATTTAAATCTGTGGCACCTGCTCTTGTTTGGTAAAGTAAAATATGTCAGTTGGGTGTACAGCAGCTCATTTTCAGTTAATTGTTATTTGTACCTCTTTACAGTAATAATAAGTTCTATTTATATAACACCTTTCACAATTCCAAGGTCACTTTAAACAAAATTAAAATAAATAAAGTACAAAAAAAATAATCAGTACAGGAGGAAGGGACAGGGAAATGTTCAAGGAAAAGAAAAGTTTTTAATTCAGATTTGAAGGAAGAACAGTCATGGAGAGATCATGGAAGAGAGTTCCATAGTGTGGGAGCCATGGCACTGAAGGACCTGCCGCCCATGGTGGACAGTCTAGTGTGTGGAACGGCAAGGAGACTATTGTTAGAGGATCTGAGAGAGCGAGAGGGTGAGTAGGGAGTCAAGAGTTCACTGAAGTAGTAAGGAGCAAGGTTATGCAGAGCTTTATAAGTGAGAAGCAATATTTTGAATTTGATACGAGACTGAACCGGTAACCAGTGTAGCTGAGAGAGGATGGGGGTGATGTGAGCGGGTCGTTTAGTGTGAGTGAGAACTCTGGCTGCTGGGTCCTGAATATACTGAAGCTTTAGTTTAGACTTTGCAGGGAGTTGCAGTAGTCAATACGGGACGTAATAAAGGCATGAACCAGAGTTTGGGCATCAGTACTGGACAGAAATGGGCGTAGACAAGCAATGTTACGGAGGTGAAAGAATGCAGTTTTGGAGATAGATTTTATATGTAGGTCAAAGTTGAGTGTAGAGTCAAATAGTATGCCAAGATTTCTGATTACTGTAGCAGGTTTTAGAGGGACACCAGTAAAACTTCAGTTTTTTCTGTATTGAGTTTGAGAAAGTTTACCTGCATCCAAAGTTTTAAATCGGAAATGCAATCAGTGAGGGTACTGGGAGGGGAGTCAATGGAGGAGTGTGTACTGAGATATAATTGAATATCATCTGAATAGCAGTGAAAGTTAAGGCCATATCTGTGAAGGATTTGACCAAGGGGCAGGATGTAAATTAGGAAGAGAAGGGGCCCGAGAACTGATCCCTGAGGGACAGGAGAGGTGGAGGTCTTAGTGTGATAAACTGTTGTCTGTTAGTGAGATATGACCTGAACCACTGAAGGGCCGTGTCTGTGAGACCAAATGGAAGATAGGCGAGTAATGAGTACATCATGGTTTACAGTCACAGTGCACTTTATTTTGAGACCTGTTTAACTGAGAGAAGATCCTGTAACTGTGGGAAAGTGTAAAGTTTAACAATTTATTTTATTATGATAATAAAATTTTGAACTGAAGAAAAGTTGATCTTTGAATATGTGGTCAATTATAGTTCATACAAAGAAAATCAGAATCGGCAAAAATTGGTATCGGCGAGTCACAATTCTGAAATTCGGATATCTGAATCGGCTAAGAAAATGGCAATCGGCGCATCTCTACTCTAAACCTCAGGCGTGAACAAACGGCACATTATTGCAAAGCAGATTGTAATGCTGTCATTCTTATGCACTAACTATGCCTCATAATACTGAAGCAAAAGACAGATGTCATCAGAGGGATCCTGCAACAACGCTGAGACCTTCTGAATGGATGCCAGAAAAACAATTGGGACAGCCGGCTATGACTAAATAGAATAGGACCATTTAAAGTTTGCGATAAATCCTGCCTCTGCGAAACAATCAACCAACAAAGACTGTCATTAAGAAACACTGAAAATGAGAACAAAGTGGCGCAGTATGACATGCTGGAAGCAGGGTGACGAGAACAGCTATGGCTGTACCTGCCTTCACATGGCAGATCTTCATGTGTCGTGTCTATGGAAGATGGTGTGCTGCACACACCATGCTATAAAGCCATCAAAGACCCCATGTAACGCTGACAGCAGTCAGTAACCGCTGCTCTGAATGAATGGCCGCCAGGCCGTCTCCTCTCCTTACCTCATAGTCAGCAGTCCTGCAGACCAGGTCAAACAGCAGACACTCCTTTGATTCTGAACAGAAGCTGGATGAATTATTGGGGCTGAAACAGAAATCAGGTTACCAACACAAAGATATCTTGATGATTTTGAATCTTGATAATATTTGGTTAATAAGTGTTATTACACATGCTGCTCTGCATTTCAGTAATAACAAAAACATTGATTCTTTATGAACTACAGGTATATCAGAATTCTTTGGTCTTCACAAATACCATCTTGCATTCTTATGAAACACACAAAAGTGAAAGGGAGACTCTGATCAGAGTGCAGGGTCAGCTATTTATCCGGCGGCCCTAGAGCCATTTTCAGGACAAATAATCTTGCACACTAATATGATTGCTCTGCTGGCCACAGGATAATTGGTTACCTTCTGTCCGAACCCACAGAGTCAAACAGAGACCATCTTCATATTTCCATCAAGGAAAGAATGGCTTTGTAATTGAATTATTACACAAATGCGGATTAACATGAGCATAAGAGACGTACAGGCAGTCCCCAGGTTAAGAATGTCTGACTTACGGACAACTCATTCTTACGAACGGACGGCCATAAAGCCTATTATATTAAAAATTCGGGATAAATACAGTGTTTAGTAATGACGATTGCATACACTACTTTGTGACGCATATATAAATATTACGTGATTTCAGTCATTTGTCAGCTCAAGGTAAAGTACAGTACCATATGTAGTTACTATTATTATTACTGTATAATTATTATTATTATGCACCATATTATTATTTTTCCAACTTAACCTGAATTGGACTTAAAGACAGACTTAGGGAACAGGTCTCATTCGTAACCTGGGGGCTACCTGTATTGCCATTCAGTATCCTTTGTTTACACACTAAGAGTTGGAAATTTACTGTCACTTACCCCACCCTTGCTTCAGCAGCCACCATCAGCATCACAGCAAGCAGTCCTGCTGGGTGGGCCCTGAGGGTTAAGATTAGCAGTCAGTGAAGGCAAGTGCGCCCTGAGGGTTAAGGTTAGCAGTCAGCGAGAGCAGGTTGGCCCTGAGGGCTGTCAGTGAAGGCAGGTGCGCCCTGAGGGTTAAGGTTAGCAGTCAGTGAGGCCGGGTGGGCCCTGAGGGTTAAGGTTAGCAGTCAGTAAAGACAGGTGGGCCCTGAGGGTTAGGGTTAGCAGTCAGCAAGGGCAGGTCGGCCCTGAGGGTTAAGGTTGGCAGACAGTGAGGGCGGGTCGGCCCTGAGGGTTAAGATTAGCAGTCAGTGAGGCCGGGTGGGCCCTGAGGGTTAAGGTTAGCAGTCAGTGAAGGCAGGTGCGCCCTGAGGGTTAGGGTCAGCAGTCGGTGAGGGCAGGCGGGCCCTGGGGGTTAAGGTTAGCAGACAGTGAGGGCGGGTGGGTCCTGAGGGTTAGGGTTGGGGTGAGGGTCTCTGCAGTAGACTAAGACAGTACTGGTATGAGGGGTGGACCACACTAAATTACCATATGCGAAAGAGCAGTGAGCACAGACAGTGATGAAAAAGCTACAAAATAGTTCCCCTCTGAAGTGCCATTTTTTAACATTTTACTGGCAGAATTTAATATTCAGTCACTTAATTTAAAGTTGCATATTGTAGTGTAATGAGAACAATTATTTCACTGCAGTTCGATGCCTCTGAAATAACTTCCCATTACTGATAGGGCTCATACAATTCTTAACACTGCTTATATTTATTAGCATGGCAAGGAGAGTAACTGCAAAATTTCAGCTGAAAACTTCCTATGAAGGCTTTGTGAAAAAAGCAAAGAACCAGCAGGCTTCATCGTTATACCATCCATATTCAGGTTTGTGTGTCTATATTGTATACTTTATATATATTGTCTTTATATACATTATATATACATTATACATACACATATATACACACATACAGTACTGTGCAAAAGTCTTAGGCAGTCACTGAGAACGACTTTTAAAAGATAGAAGAACTTTTCCATTATGTCTGTCACAGTATGTTAGCGTAGCCGTTTTAAAACCTCTCCTAAATCACTGTCACCATGCAAACACCGTCCAACACACCCATGTATATTTTTGAATCGACCACTAGCACACCTTGTATGGCTAATCTATAACTCATTGACTTGTTAAACTATTTAAATTAAGTGAGCTTGGGTTAAAACTGGCCAAATGCATGGAATGGCTGGGGTGCTGCAAGAAGAGGTTCGAGAACAGAAGCGGAGTTTTATTGCCAGACCATGAGATACCAGTAACTTTTTGAAGAAAAGAATTTTCTGTTATTTTTTACGGTGCTACTCTCATATGTATATATTCTTGTGCTAAATTGTCTTTTTTTTGTTCTGGGCAAATATATACAGTATATTTTCAAAAGTATTGGGACGCCTGCCTTTACACACATGAACTTTAATGACATCCCATTCTTAATACATAGGCTTTAATGTGGAGTTGGCCCACCCTTTGCAGGTGCATTCTTCTAGGAGAGCATTTGTGAGGTCAGGCACTGGATGAGAAGGCCTGGCTCGCAGCCTCCGATCTAATTCATCCTAAAGGTGTTCTGTCGGGTTGAGGTGAGGGATCTGTGCAGGCCAGTCAAGTTCCTCCACACCAGACTTGCTCATCCATGTCTTTATAGACCTTGCTTTGTGCACTGGTGTGCAGTCAGGTTCAAACAGGAAGGATCTATCCCCAAACTGTTCCCACAAACTTGGGAGCATAAAATTGTCCAAAATGGCTTTCTATGCTGAGGCATTAAGACTTCCTTTCACTGAAACTAAGGGGCCAAGCCCAATCCCTGAAAAACAACCCCACACCATAATCCCCCTTTCACCAAACTTTACTCAGGCAAGCAAAACCATAACCATCAGCCTGATAGTGGCGCTATAGCGGAATGTTTTATGTTCTGGCCTATATCTCAGGAACCGTGAGTCATAGAAATAAAATTCTTTTTTCGAGACATTCCTTGGCTCATCCCAAAAAAAAAAAAAACACTGCGAGCAGGACTATAAAGCTGCACCTACTTAGATTCATTGCTAATATTTTTTGCAAAATAAAAAAAAAATCTACTCTTGCTAAACTTGCTATGTGTAGTTGGTATGACATTCTGAAGCCACTCCCCAAATTTTGTAAAAATCACCCTATAGATGGCGCTATAACCCAAAAAAGTTTATAACTCAGAAAACATTGGACACCAAAAGATCAAATTTTGTATACTTGTTCATGGCCAGATGTCCCTACTAAACATTTAATAAAAGTTCATGTACTCATCAAACATGGCTGAGAACAGCCAATCAAATGTCTACAGTTACCCTTGTATATGACTGAGAATCTTGATATTTTGTGTCCTGCTGCAACATTCCCCTCACTGTTCAGAGCTGTAAAGAGACACTGGTTTTGGGCCATATTTTTTTAACTGTTGATCATAGAATGTAGATTATTCTTTTTGCCACATTCATTGGCCTCAGACAGTCATTTGCTAATATGATCATCAACCTCCACCCCTTAGATCTTTAGCTAATTTGCAAAACGTGCAAAATGTACTTTTTCAAACTTGTCCTAGACTGTTCATTCAATTCACACAAAATTTGAAGTGCAACATCTTGAGACCATGTAGACAAAAAGTTGTCTGTAGGATTTTGATCTGGGTAATTGTTCCGATGCTATATAGCAATTAATTTTTTTGGTATGGCCAGTTTGCACTTAATGGTCGAGCTATTTCTCATCAATGGAACATCTAATTCTCACCAAACTTGTTACGTATGGTTAGTATAACATTCCAAGGTAACTCTCCAAAGTTCATAAAAATCGCCAAATAACTCAAAATAGCTTATAATTTGGAAACCATTGAACGTAAAAGGATTAAATTTTGTGTGCATGTTCGTGGCCAGATATCCCAAGAAATCACATAATAAAAGTTCATTTACTCATTACACATGGCTGACAATAGCCAATCAGATTTCAGCAGGCTAATTACCCTTGTATATGAGTAAGAATCATGAATCATGGTGTAATGGTGCAATATTCCTTCCATACTCAGGCTAGTAAAAAGACACAGGTTGGGCTTACGGTGGTGCTACAGCACCCACAGTCCATAGGCCCTTATACAGTAATGCAGATATTATAAAACCATACATATACAAAGTGCTTCCATACTTAATACACATTCATTTACACACATTCTAATGGAACATTTGATGTTAAATGTATCCAAAGCATCTATTCAGGCCATAGTGCTTGTGCCCCGTTAATCACACCCTGCAGCGAGGCTATATTCCACATCTGATATTTACCATTGAAATTCAAAAACAGAAAAAAACGCTGCTTTGTTTCTTAATAAGTATGAATTTAATTAAAGTACTAAACTTACAAAAATAAACGGATATGAGTAAAAGTAACTGGCCCAGCACAGGTGTTTAATTTCGAACAAAATACCTCTTTATAGTGCATTTGGGAGATGTGGGTTAGATGTGGGGGAGATGTGGGTAAGATGTGGAGCACTGCGGATAGTTTGCAGCAGCTACGCTGGAGTGACGCCAGAGGCTCTTTCTCCCGGACGCGCCTCTCCGCAGCACAAAACGCTATTATGCCCAGTCATGCTAAAATTCAATGTACAGCCCTGATCATTAACAACGATTCCTATATTCATTTAATGTAATAAAACTCTTCATATCCATCATTTCCAGGCAGTTTATATAAATTACTATTAAACAACAATATTACAGCTTAGTGGATTGTTCTTTACTTTAAAAAATCTATACAAAAGCTATTTCATCATTTTGTCCAATTCATAAATAGGAAAAAAGAACCGCAGCTTCTAAATTACACATCGCAGAAACAGAGAACAACGAAATATTTCTTAACGTGCGCTTTGCACAGCCGTGAACACCGATTCGGCTGTACGTGTGTGTTTGTGTGTGTATTATATAATTATATATATATAATTATATATATATTAAAAACCATATCAGATTTTAAGCAGAGCAGAGAAGGCGGAACTTACATGGCGCAGGAGTCGAAGGGGTCCGAGTTCGAGTCCAAGTCTGAGTCTGAGTCCGAGCCCGAGTCCGAGCCCAAGTCCGTGCCGCAGGAGACGCGCACCCCGCCCAGTATGATGCCGGGTACTCAAACTAAATATTACATTCCTTTTTTATCCACGTCTAGATGAACTGTTCAGTTGTAGACAGATGAAACGCCGGATGACGAAAGGATTTAAGCCATTAAGAGCCTTTGAATAACTATCGCTGCGTAAAATGTCCCTGCTACTTCTTATTGTAATTTTTCGGAAACAATTCGGCACTCATGGACATAAATTTGCGGTGCAGTTGTAAATTACTACACCTATTAAAACAATTTTGTTGCTTTTCCAATGATTCTTTGCAAAGCGCTTAAATATGACCGATAGCACGTTCATCGCGAAGGGCCGGACGCTTGGCTGAGCTTTGCCACCTTTTGCCACGTTCCCTCGGCTGTATGGCGCCCCCAGGCGGAAGACCCCGGCAACATGACACGAACTTCAAAGCTGCAAGATTTACGCAGACGAGCTGCAGAACATCGTGCACCCAAAGAGTTTAGGATACGCGCTTTGGATCAAGAATGACGGGAAGGATAAGAACGTGGGTCACAGATGCCAGTTACCCTGCGCGTAGAAAGCAAGGGTAGGCAAACGCACCTGTCTCTCCAGCAAAACCCCGGCTGCAGAAGTCGTTCATGCAACCTTGCTTAAAATATTTATTTATTTATATCTGTAGCACAAAGTCTCACCATCTATAGTACAATGCTTATGCCATTTCCAGCCAGAAGAAACCTATTGGTCAAATAAAAATTCACTATATATCAATACTTGGTAGGGGTAGGAATAATTTTGGGCTTGACTGTACACAACAGGACATTCATTAATGGTCAGACCAATAAACAGAGAACCAGGCTACACCCAAACCAGGTTTATTGTCATTTGTACTGGACATTTATCTTCCTGTCACGCAAATTAAACTTACAGCATGTCAAACAAGAAGATGCATTAATTACAGATAACAAGAAAAACAATGCAAAATGAATTAAAGGAAGCAGCGGGTGATTACTGCCACTGAGAGGAGATTCTTCATCTGCATGGGAACCAGACTCATTTGGAAATGCAGCTGCAGTTCACTACAGTGCAATACAGAAAAACACATCAATCCCCTGGACTCCACTGGACTCATCTGGAGGGAGACCTGCAGATTCGTGTGGATCGCTACAGTAATCACTGCGAAAGCAGATCTCAAAGCAGTATTATTCTTCTGGACTCATTTGGAGTGACATCCGGAGGTTCTTGTAGATCACTAGAGTAAGCACTGGAAAAACTGTTCCCAGAAATAATACAGGCTCACTACAAGGACATAAATATTCTTACCAAGTGGTTTCACTGCCTATGCAGAGAGAAATCTCTCTTACACACACAGCTGCAAACAGGAAGCTGGGGAAAACATAACAGCAGCTCATCTGATGCTCTGATCCATAAGTATCTCACCTGTCTCATCTGAGGCAGCTGCATGCAAAGCAGTGCCCCAAAAACACTAAACACACTGAACAGTAACTGAAAAAAGTTAGAGAAAGATGAAGAGAGAAAGGGCATTTAAACGTGAAAAACATCTCACTGCCTTTCTGCAGCTTTCAGCATGACTTGCATTGTCCAGAGGTGAAAAGTTCCCGAGACACACATTCTCCTAAGCTCATACCGTCTGTACACTGAGAGCAGGGGTCAGTCTTTTCAAAAGGAACAGAAGAGTAACATAGCAGAAAAATCCACTGAAACATCTAGTATCAGTCTTGCATAGTGAGGTTCAGACTGTCCAGGTCCTGACCCAAAGTGGCTGATGAAGAGATGGGCCTTTTCATTACCAAGTAATCAGAGGCAACTCCATGGCTCATCGTGCCCCATGCAGTCTCAAAGGGCAAACTCCTTCTGTCGTTCACGCCCATTTGAGGTCTTCTTCACCTTGGAGATTCCTTCCAGAGCCCCAGATTCTGTCACCCTGGTGATGCAAATACTGATAAGTAGCCATAACTAAAGATACGGTCACAGTAGTGTGAAAAAAATATCCAGCGTCTCCTCAGAGTTGATCGACAAAATCCAGATCAAGATTTTATTTCAACCAACCAGTTCAGTATAAAGACTCACAGCCACAGAGTACTCAACTAGTTGGTTGAAACAAAATCTTGGTCGGGATTTTTACTTTCTGGACCTGAACTATCCACCTCTGAATGGAAGTGAATTAGGAGTCTTTTTTTTGTTGCACTAGGTCAAAGCACTAATCCTGCTGGATACTCTCTAACCAGCACTGAGCATCTCAAAGCAAAACTCACACTTCATCTGTCTCCACATCCTCCTCATCCTGGGGCAGCTGCAGGTAGGGATTATTTGATGCAGGGCGGAACTTGTATCCCGTCAATACGAAGAACACAAAGGTAGAGACCTCCACTAGGAACTGCAGATGCACAGACCAAACCCACAAAGTGAGCGACATCAAAAACAGTCAGGACAATAATATGCTTAGTGATGAAACGCTTACTCTTCACTGTCAGGGTGCATGACATCTCTCACCCAGCCAGGGCTTTTAATACCCACCTGATCATGTGACTCAGTCACAGCAGCTTGCTCACCTCATAGAGCCACTGCAGCTGGAAAGGCATGGTGACCTTCAGGAGGATGGCGATGATCCGCGTTAAGTAGATGTAGCAGACAATCTGCAGAGTCATTGAGGGAAAACCAGCATGAATGGGCACAAAAAAATCAATTAGGGCGGTCACTATCGAAACAGCAAAATATGGGTGCGTCTCATGTAAATTACCCTTAGGCGCTTTCTGCCACTGACTTAACTGCACTTTTCATTATGTGCTCTGGAGGCTGTATTAAGTCACACGCCTCTACATGGCCAAAAGCAGATCTGCAGTCTTCAGAAAGCTGAATATGTAACAAAACGAAACTTTCCACTATGCATCACACATTTAGAAACAAATGTTAACAATCCAAAATGCATGTGAATAACTCACAGAATTATATAAGAATCATATAACACAATAGCATACAGAAATATATACAAGTAAATATAAAGTATATTACTATTACGCAGGATTCAAATGACATCTGCCTTGTCAACACGCCTAGTAGGCAAATCAATTAGGCTAAATGACCGGTCGATTTAAAGATAATTCTTTCGATCAAAATGAGAGAAAAAAAAAAATTAAAAAATAGGTTCAAGGGAAGTAATGTCCTCGCAGTCCTAAGTCGCGGGCATGTCCTTCTAGCGCAAAACCTAGACAAAATCGCTCATTTTTTAAATGCCCGTACCACTCTCCACCACACGCCGGTGCCCGTACCACTCTCCACCACACGCCGGTGCCCGTACCACTCTCCACCACACGCCGACGCCCGTACCACTCTCCATCACACGCAGACGCCCGTACCACTCTCCATCACACGCAGACGCCCGTACCACTCTCCATCACACGCAGACGCCCGTACCACTCTCC
>JAAGVU020000092.1:164293-176816 GCA_011763525.2 Mormyrus iriodes | reverse complement strand
ATCTTGGACAAGCCTGGTCTCTCCCTTACATTCAGTGTCATGTTGGACAAGCCTGGTGTCTCCCTTACATTCAGTGCCATCTTGAAGAAGCATGGTCTCTCCCTTACATTCAGTTTCATCTTGGACAAGCCTGGTGTCTCCCTTACATTCAGTGTCATGTTGGACAAGCCTGGTCTCTCCCTTACATTCAGTGTAATCTTGGACAAGCCTGGTCTCTCCCTTACATTCAGTGTCATCTTGGACAAGCCTGGTCTCTCCCTTACATTCAGTGTAATCTTGGACAAGCCTGGTCTCTCCCTTACATTCAGTGCCATCTTGAAGAAGCATGGTCTCTCCCTTACATTCAGTTTCATCTTGGACAAGCCTGGTGTCTCCCTTACATTCAGTGTCATCTTGGACAAGCCTGGTGTCTCACTTAACATTCATGTCATTATGGATAAGCCTTATCTTTCCTTTGCCACTGGGGTCACGCTTTGGCTACTCCTTTACAGTCAGTGTAGGCAGGCACATTCACTGTCATGTCTTCATAAACATGAAGGCAGGACAGATGAATTTGACATCTACTTCCCAGCTGTCATACTGACCAGCTGATACGGGCCTTTGATGCATCTAGGACTGACAGTTAACCCTTTTCCTGAGGCTCTTCGGAATGTAGCTATGGGTTTTTGTGATTGCATGCAGTTCTATGGAGTGATATTCCAGGTATGACTGGAATTCACTTCAGTCTCAATCAGATTTTAAACAGGAATGGCATAGCAAGTATATGACTTACTTTCAGCTAACAGCATATCTGCACTGTGTTCACTTATCCACCCCTTCTGAAAGCTCTGTCTACTTATCCAGCCCTTCTGAAAGCTCGATCACTGTCCAAAACATATGTCTCGATTCATTAATGATGAAGTAACATGAGATCAGTATGTAACTAAGACTTAGTTTGTCGTTAATTAATATATACAGTGAGGGAAATAATTATTTGACGCCCCTGCTGAAATCTTAAGTTGATCCATTACTAATGACATGTGAAGTGTATAATTTTACTGGTAGGTTTATTTGAACAGATAACAAGATTGTAACAAAAGATAGATTATCAATAAAATAAGGAAGAAAAATCATTATGCAACAGTTACAAACCAATTTGTCATTTATCTAGAGAGATAAGTATTTGATCCCTTGGAACACATGCTTTAGTACTTGGAGTAACCATTGTTGGAAAGCAAAGCTGTCAGACATTTCTTGTAGTTGGTCACCAGGTTTGCACACAGCTCAGCAGGGATTTTCATCTACTGCTTTTCGCAGATCTCCTCCAAATCTTTAAGGTTTTTAGGCTGTTGCTTGGATACATGAAGCTTGAGTTTCCTCCATAGGTTTCTATGGGATTAAGGTCCAGAGACTGGCTTGGCCACTCCATGACCTTAATGTGCTTCTTCTAGAACCACTCCTTTGTTGCCTTGGCTGTATGCATTTTCAGTGCCCTGGCTGAAGGAAGGAGGTTCTCATCACCCCCAGAGCATAATGCCTCCACCTGCATGGTGTTCCCGGGGTTATAGTAAGCATTATTTTCCCTCCAAACATGGTGAGTGGAGTTGATGCCACACGGCTCGATTTTGGTCTCATCTGACCACATCAGATTCTTCCAAGCCTCATTGGAATTATTCAGGTGTTCATTGGCATACTTTAGATGGGCTTGAACATAGGCCCTCTTGAGCAGGGGTACTTTGTGAGCACTGCAGGACTTCAAACTGTAATGGCATAATGTGTTGCCAGTGGTTTTCTTGGCAACTGTGGTCCCTGCAGCTTTGAGATCATTAACAAGCTCCTCCTGTGTAGTTCTGGGGTTAGCCCTCACTGTTCTTAAGATTATTGATGCCTCATGAGACGAGATCTTCCCCCATGTGACCCCAAATGGGATTCAAAACCCATCCATCCATCCATTCATCCATCCACCCATTTTCTGTAACCACTTAAGTTATTCAGGGTTGCAACAGGTCCACAGCCCATCCTGGAGGCTAAGAACGCATGACAGGGAACAACCCAGGATGGGGTGCCAGTCCATCGCAGGGCACACTCACACACTGTTCACAATTTGGTAACTCTAATTAACCTCAGCATGTTTTTGGACTGTGGAGGAAACCCCATGATGACATGTGAAGAACATGCAAACTCCACACACATGCAACTCTGGTCCCAGAGGTGTTACATAACTGTGCTAATCATTGCATCACTGTGTTGCCCCTGTTCGGAGCAGGTTTATGCAATGTGAACAACATCAGATCACAACTATAAACAGAATTCCATCCACTGAGGAAACCTATCAACCAAGGCCACACCTTTCTCATGAAAGGAGCCGATTGCAATCATTGTGGGGGGGTACCAGAGTACCCAGAGGAAACCCCACAATGATACAGGGAGAACATGCAAACTCCACACACATGGAGTCATAGCAGATTCTCAAACCCTGGTCCCAAAGGTGTGAAGCAACAGTGCTAACCACTGCACCACCGTGCAACCAGTCTTTCAAAACCATTGTTTCCATTAAATCCAAGTTGTAGTGCTGATCTACATCTGATGACTTAATTTCTAATGATGATATACCAACTTTCAATTTAACAATGTCTTCAGATTTCAACATCATCATAATATCATAATTTATGCATAAATGCACTACATGTGAAGAAAAAGTACAAATATAAACGTATGTGTGAATGTAACATGTATGTATCATATGTTCACTGCAAGCAGCAAACAAACACGCGGAGACACGGATTTAGCCCTTTAGTCCTATTTATTCCTTAACAGGACGGCACAACAAGCAACAATGGCACAGAGACAAAGATGGTAGTCAGTAGCTGTTGGTGCACCATCTCCGCAAGGGCGTAAAGCCGGCTGCTGGTGGGCGCTGACATCACAACTTCCCCCCAGCCACTGACCAGCTGTGGCATGTCCCCAGGCGGTCCCAAGGGTCCAACTCTGCCTCCTGCAGCTCCCAACAGTCTCCGCCAGCTGAGCCTTGAGGACACGGCAGGCCCCCTCCTGGCCGTACAGCTCGCCTATAGTCTCTTCCTTTAATTTTAGCAGCTGTGCCAGCATCATTTTCTCCTTCCACACGTGGTCCCGCTCTTCCCGCAGCCACCGCTGTTCTTCCACCAGCTTGCTGTGTTCCTGGGCCAGCTAGTCTGATGCACCTCCTTGCGCTAGCGGTCCCCACTGGCCAGCTTCCCGTTAGCCAGCTCCTCGTCCTGCTCAGGCTGCGCTCACACTGTGTAGTAGTAGTCCCCGGTGTGTACCGCTCGTATGTGTTGTTCTTTGCACACGATCATCCTAGGTATTAGGTATTCTAGGTATTAGAAAGATGCTGTCTCGTCTTCTGCAACATTTCTATTGGCCTGGCATCCACGAAACGAAATCGTATTGCTGGTCGTGTCATGTATGCCAGATAATAGGGAAATCAAACCAGGTCATCGCCCCAGCCCTGTTGTGTCCTATTCCCTCGATTGGAGAACCCTTTGAATATGTGATTATAGATTGTGTTGGTCCTTTTCCAAAGACTCGTGGCAAAGTGAGCCAAAAGACTCAAAGAGAAAGCTAGTTTTGTTAGCTGAACTGATTCGGCAGGGCATACTACCTGAGGTGAGCGGCTCTCCGAGTGTTGCGTCAAGTCCTTCCCGTGCGTCTGCTGCAGCGGAGGCTGGCGGCGACGTTCTTGGGTCAGGACACAGCATGGATCTCGGGGGTCCCCGCTCATCCAGGGAGGAGCTCTTGCTCACAATTTGGTTAAGGGAACTCGAGCTTGAGATCAAGAGGCAGGAGTACCAGGCGCAGCTTCTTCGTCTCAGGACAGTGGAAATGGAGGCTGGCAAGGAGGTAGAACTGCGACGGCCGAGTATGGGCAAACAAAAGCCAGTGCCTCTTCCACACAGCGTGCCAACCCCAGGTACGTCCCCATGCTCCGGCCTACCTGTCCGAGACAAGTCTGATGCCCCGGACACTCCTCGTCCTCGGCCACGATCTTGCCTAAATTCGCCAGTCCTTCAGGATGGGGCTAACTTTGGTTTTGATGTCAGCCAGCATATCGGACTTGTGCCAGTGTTCCGGGAAAATGAGGTGGATGCCTACTTTTCCATTTTTGAATGTATCGCCACAACTTTGAATTGGCCTAGACACCTGTGGTCTCTCTCACTGCAGTGTAAGCTAGTGGGAAAGGCACAGGAAGTGTGTTCGGCTCTTGCTTTAGAGCAGAGTCTAGATTACGACATTGTGAAGGCTACGGTTTTAAGGGCTTATGAACGAGTACCAGAGGCTTACCAAAAGAGTTATGGGAAGCTAGGTAAATCCCCCAGCCATACCTAAGTGGAATTCGCCAGGGAGAAAGCCACCCTGTTTGACAAGTGGAGTACCGCTTGCGATGTTTCCAACCTCGACCAGCTCAGGGAATTAGTGTTGGTGGAGGAGTTTAAAAACTGTGTCCCTGAGCGGGTGGTGGTTTATTTAAACAAGCAAAAGGTAGCTTCCCTCTCCGAAGCTTCCACCCTTACTGACGAGTTCGTGCTCATGCACAAGACTGTGTTCACTCCGACTCCGTTACCCCGGAAAGCTCTGCCTCGTCAGGCATCGTCCTCCCCTGTGTCTGCTTCTTCCCCACCTGCGGAGAAGCATGAATGCTATTATTGCCATGAGGTGGGTCACCTCATTTCAGTTTGCCCCGCGCTACAACGTAAGGAAGCCCCAGCCCTGACTCGTAAGGTGCAGGTAGTAGCCGGAGTGGACAGTGCTTCACCCCTGGATGTGGTGGAGCCTGCTTTCCACCCCTTTGTGTTTTCAGGCTCAGTTTCGCTTAGCGAGACTGGAGTAAGACACCCTGTGACTATCCTACGGGATGCGGGTGCTGCCCAGTCATTTATGCTGGAAGGTGTAGTCCCTCTGGATGAAACCTCCTGCTGTGGTTCCAACGTGTTGGTACAGGGTATCGATCTATGTGTGACGGCTGTTCCTTTGCATCAGGTATTTCTGACTACTCCAGACTTTGCTGGTTCTGTATGCGTTGCAGTCCAGCCTCAATTACCCGTTCCAGGTATTTCTTTCATTTTGGGAAACGACATCGCGGGAGAACATGTAGTTCCTCTACCCGAGGTCGTTTCCGAACCTGTGTTATCCCCTGATGACATCGCTATGGAACAACCTCAAGTGTTTTCCGCTTGCGTGCTTACTCGTACCCAAAGGCGCAAATTTGCAGATATAGATTTAGCGGAGACGTTCATAACCGACCCTCCTCCAGATACCCCTCATATGTATACTTCCGATGTCCCTGCAGTTCGTCCCATTGTTTCTCCTGAGGTTCCCACCACAAGGGAAGCCTTGATTAAGGCCCAGGAAGCTGACCCCTCCCTGGTGTCCTGTTGTGCCGTATTGGTGGAGGAGTCTGACTTGAAGGGTCATCCCAACGCCTACTTCCTTCGGGATCGGGTACTGATGTGTAAGTGGACACCACCGGAATCACCTTTCGAATGGTCTTCGGTTTACCAAGTAGTAGTCCCCGGTGTGTACCGCTTGTATGTGTTGTCCCTCACACACGATTATCCTTGTGCGGGACACCTATGTATTAGAAAGATGCTGTCTCATCTTCTGCGACATTTCTATTAGCCTGGCATCCACTCGGAAACGAAATTGTATTGCAGGTCGTGTCATGTATGCCAGATAATAGGGAAACCAAACCAGGTCATCACCCCAGCCCTGTTACGTCCTATTCCCTCGATTGGAGAGCCCTTCGAAAACGTGATTATAGATTGTGTCGGTCCTTTGCCAAAGACTCGTTTGGGTAACAGTAATCTGTTTAACCTAATGTGTTCTGCAACGCGCTACCCAGAAGCCATCCCCATTCGTAGCCTCAAGTCCCCCGCGATAATCAAACACCTTTTGTTTTGTAGCCTGTTTATGTGCTTGTTGATTCGTGCTCCTTACGTGTTCCTGTGTTTCTTTTGTTTTCTCTATTGTACATTATTTGTTTTATGGATTTGTAGAATGGGGTCTGCTTGTGTTTATGAATCTTACGGATTCATTCTTCTGTGGGGGGGGTGTTATGGGCCGTGAGAATCGGATCAATCTTCAGAACACATCGACCTTCAGCTTCGGACCCCGCTCGCCTTTGATCGGCAGTTGCGGCCCCTCTCACCAGTCTTCGCTTCAGACAGCCTCCCGGGTTCCTCGCCACACCCTTGCCACGCCACTTTTCGCCCTCTGACCCTGGACCCAGCGAAGACAAAAGCCTGCTGACGGGGTTCCTCAGGAGCGCTTTGCTCTTGCTTTGCTTTTGCGGTGTCGGTGTGTGTTCTTCTCTGATTGACTTTCGTGCATGACTGTTTGGCTTTTCGGTTTCTGATTTCTGCTCCATCCCTTCTGTACCTTTGTTCTCGGTTTTGCTGACTTCTGGTTTGGAACTCTCGCCTGCCCTTTGACTACTCTCTTTGCTCGCCCCTCTGATTACTGTGTTTTCTGTATATGTATGTAATGTGTGTATGGAGTGACTGCCGTTTTGTTTTTGCGAGCGTGGAGTTTACTGTCGTTTTGGATAGGGAGTTAGATCTAGTGTTTGTTGTTTCGTTTCCCTTTGTCACGATTGGACTTAGCTTAGGTTGGGACGTGTTTGTTAGCTGTTTTGTTTGTTGTTTTGGCCTGGGTCACTCCCGAAGTTGGTTACACCTTGTGTTTGTAAATGTCCTTGTGCATAAAAATAAAAACTATAAAAAAAGACCCCTTTGTTTCCCGTTTTCCCTTTTCCCATTCCCAGGTTGTCTCTTCTCCTCCCCTTCCCCTTCCCTTACCTTTCTGTCGATCCTCAACCCTAGACTGGGGATCGTAACATGGGGGAGCTATGCTGTTGCCCCCTCTTGCCGCAGCCCCAGCAGGTGAGCTTCTCCATCGGTGCTGTTCTCCTCCGGGAATCCTTGCTTCTCCCCGTTCGCTACTTCACCACTGCCTGCAGGTCTACCAGGCTCGAAGATGTTCAGGAGGATCCGCTCCAGCAGCACCAGTGGGGCTGCTTCTGGCATCGCACAGCAATCTGGTGGCAGGCAGACTGAGGGATCGAGGTAGCGGCAAACAAACATTAGGAGACACGGATTTACGTGAAGTTGCTCTTTATAGTAGTCCTTGACAGGACTGCATAAGAAGCAATAACACGGAGACCAACATGGCAGACAAACGAGGGGAGGTCACACACTAGACGGGAAGGCTCACACACGGTAGGTCATTACACAGCACAAAGCTCATCAGGATTACAGCTATAACGCAGGTAAGGGTACAGGTGATACTCAGGAGCACAAATGTTTATGCTACAATTTAATACAGCTACTTACAGCAGGACATATACAAGGGCTAAGTATGTGGCCCGCCAGCATATATGGTCCGCCAGCATATACGGTCCACCCGCATATACGGCCCTCCAGCAGGCCAGGATACGCGAGTCCCACCGGCGCTACAGTACATATATATATACAAAAGGCCAAAATTATTCATACCCCTACAAAATCTGTAGCACAATTTCTGCCCATCTTTTGTCAGATGCTTTTATATATATATATATATATATATATGCATGCACACAATATATATTTCTAAGTATATATATGTTTGTGTGTATATAACATGTACGTTTCAGATGTGTGCTACTCCTGTCCTCTCTGCTGGACTGGGAGGTGCAAGCTGATGGAGGAGGCGTGCCTGGCATTCCTCCCCTTCAGCCTGCAGTGAAAGTACGCAGGTGTGTGGGGGTGGGGCTGCCCCCCAGGCATCATCAGCTTTTCTCGTCACAGCAGGACAGGCTCACACAGGCTGCTCTCCCATACATTCGCATTTCACATTCCCTTCCCCTCTTCCTCATCCCTTTGTTCCTCCCTCTGTATCACTCAGGCTCTAATATTTCCATACCATTACCTTCGTTTGACTGCTTAGTGTGTTCTTTCTGTCTTGGTCTCCTAATTCTTGTCCAAAATTCTATTAACATCACAAAAAGATTTTTCCATCAAGTAATATTTTGGAGATGACTATGTATTTAAGAAACAGGTTATGTAATACTGACAAATGTTTATGTATCCATCACTTTTCACTTATCCAAACCTGCAGAATCAGTCCCATTTTTCTCTATTTCCAAAGAGCCTCTTTAGTCACCCGAATCTTTTTTTATCTTCTCCGTCCCCCCACCAGCGGATGATTCCACCATCTCCTATTTTAAAATAAAATATAATTATTTAAGTACTTTGAAAGGGTTGACAAAGTAACAGTCTAAATGGTTTTCATGTCTAGACTTTTTTTCAGTAATTTTATATTGCTCTTGGTTTTTCCCATGACATATGATTGGAATAGTGTTTTCACCTTCCATAATGAATATGTAAACACGCACACAGCAAAGGCTTGATGACTGTGCTGCCCACTGCACCGCCATGCTGCCCATGGTAGCCCATGTGTGTAGTGCGCATAGTGCTTAAACCAATATTACAATCATCCTCACCTTCATCACAGCATTTTAGGGGGAGCCTGCTTGGCAGTTCAGATTAGACCCATCTTTTACAGACTCTAGGGGATTCTCCAGTGTCCCCAAGCCAGCTGGGAGATAATACCCTCTAACTCTGACCGTTTAAAGATGACCAATCCATCAGCTGACTCCTCCCGACAGAGGAGCAATGGTTCTATTTTGAGGTCCATCCAAGTCGCTGTCAGGGCTGTGAGCCCGGCACCCATATGTAGAACCAGTCACATATACTAACAGCTTTTTTCATTCATTCAGTTATTATCCTCAGCTGGTGACCGTATATCACCGTAAGTGAGAAGAGGGACATGTATTAATCAGTAAACTGCAATCCTCAGCACCACAGAGCTACTCAATGTCCATGAAACTGCAGCAAACGGTCTGTCTTCAAAGGACATGGGAAACCCAGGGAGAACCTGTGAGCACAGAGACACACACCAGGAGACACAAAACACACAGTAACTCAGACACACAACAGGAGACACCAAAACACAGAGACACACCAAGTGACACAAAATCATGTGCTTCTGACCACATTAATGTGCCTCTAATCATGATAATATGCCTCTGGCCGGGTTAATGTGCCTCTGACTACAGTAATGTTCCTCTGACCATGTTAATGTTCCTTTAACCATGGTAATGTGCCTCTGACCACATTAATGTGCCTCTAACCATGATAATATGCCTCTGACCGGGTTAATGTGCCTCTGACTACATTAATGTTCCTCTGACCATGTTAACATTAATGTGCCTCTAACCATTATAATATGCCTCTGACCAGGTTAATGTACCTCTGACTACATTAATGTTCCTCTGACCATGTTAACATTAGTGTGCCTCTAACCATGATAATATGCCTCTGACCAGGTTAATGTGCCTCTGACCAAGATAAGCGATGGCAAGATGTTCCCCTCCTCCCCACACAAACACACACACACTTCCTTCAATCTGCCACATTCAGTAATAGCCTATTAAGGACCATATGAGCCTTATTAAGGTAGTGTTTAAATGAAAACATTCTGGCCGGGGGACAGGGGCACCAGGAACAGGATTGAGAACCACTGTTCTATACCAACAGACTTCGCGAAGGTGTCTCCTTAAAGAAACAACAGAGCGAATGTCTATAAATAACCAGATTTTTCAATGATGTGTTGTGATTGTTATTAAATCTTTGCATAATTCATCCAAAATGCTCTAAAGAAATTCTGTTTGGTCTATTATGTTCTTGGTGCAGTTTCTAGTCACATTCCAGCACTGTTCCTGTATCGTTTTATGTTCGCGTGACTTTGTTACTGTGCGCCGGCGGTATTTTGTTTTGTGTCTGGTCCTGGTTGTTTTTTTAATGTGTTCTTGTTTATTGCTTGTGGACTATATTATAGAGAATTATTTCCTAGCTATGAATTTAATGTGCATTTAAGATGAAAAATTATTTACCCATGTAATTAACATCAATGGTACTACCGATCTTTTATGTGATTTATCTGGATACGTTTATTGGTACCGGACATAGTTGCAAACACCTGGAAAAGCCTGGGAAAATACGGAGTGTAAAAAGTCTGGGGCAAAAGACTATTTGAATGTATTTTCCCTTGAATTGCAATACATCGTTCAGTGCAGGGAGGGGGGAAACGAGTGAGGGTGAGGGTTAGAGGGAGGGGAAAGTTAGAAAGAAGGATAGAGAGAGGGGGAATACGATCGCATCATGAAAAAAATATATATAATGCGGCCAACGGTAGCGCTGGGGGAAAACTGAGTGGACACCGTAGCGTGTTTATGCAGTCGCTTCCGATTAATATCTTCCTCAGTGCTGGCAGATACATGAATTCCTCACATAATCAATAACTTGCCAATATTACTAAAAAAAAAAGCAAAGATTCAGAGCACTTTAGAGAAGATGGATTGGCAGATCTTTCTGCTCCGAAGATCTATATTTCTGTTCCTCATTACGCTCCTGTCAACAACACAAGCAGGTAAAGTGACAGTATCATTAACTAACAAAGTTATTTCTATTACTATGGTATACTGTTTTTGTAAAATCTTTATTAATTACAATTTTCAGTTTTAAAAGTGCGTGTAGATCATGGATAAATACATGACAAGTGTCGTCATTGTGTTGTTTTAATTTAAATACCTGCCCTCCGTCTCGGTGAGTTAGCGTTGATCTGTATGATTTAGTTATAAAGCAGGGTTATCCATCTATCGCACACTTTTCTCAGCAGATTTCTCCTGCCAGTTTGTACTTGTCCTTGATCCAGGAGCTGCCGTGGGTCCTCTGTGGCCTCAGGGCACCAGGTCAAATGAGCTAAATGAATTACCAGACAAGCAAGTAACATTTAGCCATAATTAGCTGAGGTCACATATTTCTCTTGATTTATAGTGTTCTTCATTCTGTGTAGCTTTTCACTCACATTTCTGTAATAATTTTCCCAGTGCTATTACAGATCTTCATTTCATTCATCTGCATTTCCCCCAAACATGTATTGGCCTGTATTTTGCTATACTGCACCTGTGATCTCATTACAGCAGTATGCTTAGGGTGTTAAGCCTATTGTAGCAGTGTCATAAATGTTAAGGTAGTTTTCATAAATATTATGTAACGCTTAATGTTAGGTTAAGCTGGACACAAGGCCAAGGACAAAATGGGAGCATCAATGAGCAGCATCTTCACAACGTGACTGTCATTATGGCCGTCATAATATCATGGCTGTGTCTTCTGAGCTGAAGATCATAGGAAGAGGGTTAGGGATAGGGTGCTTATAACATCATAAGCATTTTATGGACTACTTTATTGATAAAATTAGAAACATTAGGCTTCAAATGTGTTCAAATGGCCCAAAATTAACTATAGTGCATGTGGAATGTGAACACACCCTTAATGTTTTTTAATTACTTGATGAAGAAGAGTTAAGAACTATTATAAATAAGACCAAACCAACTACTTGACCACTGGACCCAATCCCCACTAAGCTTCTTAAAGAATCCCTAGAAGTTCTGGCAAGACCTATAACTGGCATAATGAATGCATCCCTGTCTGCAGGTGATGTGCCTGACCAATTTAAGGTAGCAGTAATCAGACCACTACTGAAAAAAACAAGTTTGGATCCACAGGAACTCAGTAATTACAGACCAGTCTCTAATTTTTATCAAAAGTTCTGGCGAAGATAGTGGCTGCTCAGCTTCAGTCATACTTGAAGACACACAACATACTGGATAGTTTCCAGTCAGGCTTCCGTCTAGGACACAGCACTGAAACTGCCTTAACTAAAGTCGTAAATGACATAACATTGGCAACTGGTGCTGGCATCGCAACTGTGCTAATGCTTCTGGACCATAGTGCAGCCTTTGATACGGTTGACCATTTCACCCCATTACAGAGACTCAGATCTGAGGTCGGATTTTGTGGAACGGTGTTGAATTAGTTTAAATCGTATTTGACTAATCGTTATCAATATGTTCAGGTGTCAAAAAATTATACTCCGTCGTCTATGTCATTAGTCAGATATGGAGTGCCACAGGGATCAGTGCTTGGTCCTTTACTGTTTTCTCTCTACGTGCTGCCATTAGGTAAAACAATGAGAAAACATAATGTCAATTCTCATTCCTATGCCGACGACACCCAAATATACATTTCGGTCACGCCTAATGACACCTAACGACGCCTAACGATGAAAGATAAGTGCTTCAATGAAGTCAAGATCTGGATGGCTGAAAACTTCTTATTATTAAATGCTCAGAAAACTGACGTTCTGTTATTTGGTGGCAAGTCCATAGATTGGAATGCCATAATGTCTGTACTCCACTCCAGAGGGCTGAACTTTTCCCTCAGTAACTCAGCCTGTAATCTAGGTGCCATCTTAGATACAAGCCTCTCATTCAAATCGCATCGGGTGCTAATAACATCATGGCTCTGTCTTCTGAGCTGACGATCACACTATGTAACACAAATTTTGTTCCTGGACAATACATGTTATTTCTTAATTGCTTATGTTGTAAAAGTATAGAAAA
>JAAGVU020000092.1:108672-125512 GCA_011763525.2 Mormyrus iriodes | reverse complement strand
CAGTGTCACTGTGAACAGGTGATATTGCGGCGTTGGATGATATTGTAAGGCTGTTGTGACTGGGTGATATTGCAGGGATGGGTGATGTTGCAGGGTTGTTATGACCAGATGATATCGCAGTGTCACTGTGAACAGGTGATATTGCGGCGTTGGATGATATTGTAAGGCTGTTGTGACTGGGTGATATTGCAGGGTTGGGTGATGTTGCAGGGTTGTTTTGACTAGGTGATGTTGCAGAATCATTGTGAACAGGTGATATCACAGTACTGCGTGATATTGCTGGGTTGTTTTGACCATGTGATATCACAGTGTCATTGTGACTGGGTGATATTATAGGGCTGTTGTGAACGGGTGATACGCCATGTTGGGAGATATTTTAGGGTTGTTGTGACTGGGTGATATCGCAGCGTCATTGTGAACAGGTGATATTTCAGTGTTTGGTGATATTGTAGGGATGTTGTGGACAGATGATATTACTGGATTGAGTGATATTATGATGTAACAGGGATATTCTAATGAGGTGATAAACCAAGGACATTGAAACTAAATGATAATGTGAGCATGTTTCCGGAATTGTCCAGGGTAAATCAGGAGAGACCGGGCCCATGGGTGAAAGAGGTCACCCAGGCTCACCTGGTGTTCCTGGGGAGCAAGGCTTACCTGGTGTGGCTGGCAAAGAGGGTTCCAAGGTAAGGTGGCATGTCTGGCTGTATTATCCCTTTTAACTCTAAGAGTGCTTGGGTGATGCCCCGCCTGAAAGACATACCCAAAATTAAAGGCTTATTACTCGGAGTATATCAAAATGGGATTATGTTATTTTGTAGATACTGATAGATAAGTCTTTACAATGTTAGGAAAATGTGTTGGCCTTAAATTTAGAAATCCTCAGACTAAACAGTATTGCTAAAACCTCTCCAAAAAAGCAGGCACGCAAAGATATATTTTCAGTTACTGTACCTGTGAAACAGTAGAACTCAAACACACTTCAAGACTGGCCCTTATACTGAACGTCATACATGTGAAATACAACTCCAGAAAATTTGAAATATATACAACAACAACAACAACAATTTATTCTTATATAGCGCCTTTCACGACAGAGTCACCCCAAAGCGCTTTACATGACATTAGAGATATATACAGAAAAGGTCAGGGCATTCTCTCCTTTTTTGGCACCTTTGTGCCAGATTTGTGCCAAAACTGGCCAAGGCATCAAATCACCCAAAAAACAAGCAGAATCAAAAAAGCAACACACTTATCAGATAAACTATTTTAAACTATTCACAAGCATTCACATTGCTGGCAGCTTTGTCTGTCCTCATATTTAGCTGTCCTTTTGCCACTTCGTGAAGCAGTTTCTCCCCATGACAAAGCAGAGCGAACACATCAGAGTAACCATAAAAGAGCAAACTTATCAAATAAGAAAACTTCAAAAAGAATCTGCCTGCTATTTCACCGTTCTCTATACAAAACCGACTCCAAGCGTGAGTACGGCAGCGCCCTGGAATCTGCAGGGGATCTCTTCCAAGACCTACCGCTAATAGTAGCGAACACCATATATAACTTGTTTTTCGTGTACATACATACCTATGATAAAGTTTAATTTTTAAATTACACACAATAAAACCAACAACAACTCATTATAAAATAAAACAACTATAAAGGTGGGGTATTACTTGAACACGGGCACTGCGACACAGTGACAGTTGATCTGTTAACCAAAACAGATACTAAGTAATGAATGTTCAGTATGACTGATTCATCATGCTACTCAGAACGGCGCACAATTTGACACTTATTAATTGTTTATCTCTGGCATTTTCCATTTAATATTTCAGAGCCAGGTTGACAATGGGTAACTGAAACCACAGAAAGCCAAACCATGGATAAGGGGGGACCACTGTAGACTATTGCTAGCCAGATGAGGCACTTTTATGCATCCATTACGCACCCATTAGACAGCGATGACAGCACCAATTATATGTTACCATTGACATCTATATTACCAACGGAATTGTCTTTTACTCAGTTACCAGTTGTAGTTGCAATTGGTGATGCTAAGCTACTGAGTGATCCTCTGCTCTACTGGCGATTATCTCAAGATAAACATCATAATATAAAAGTCTCATTTTACTCAGAGGAATCTAAACTTTGAAACAATGCATAGCATTAAGCACTTTAGATTTTTAAGCACACCAGATTTTCAACACATGTTGCTGCAAGCTTGACTTAAGGGGTGCCAAACCCGGCCATGAGCTATTCTGACCCATTAGTGTGGAGTCAGTAAGTGTCTTCAGCACTCAAAGTGATGGAGCCACTGACAACATATACACAGTGACATATACACAGTGACATATACACAGAGCTACTGATAACATGCTCATAGACTGTTTTTGTGGTTTCCAGGGAGACCCAGGTGCCCCAGGGAATCCTGGGAAGAATGGTCCCGCCGGGCTTCGTGGATTTCGTGGAAGCAGGGGCAGTCCTGGCTCAATGGTAAGATTTGTATTTATGGTTTTCTCTGTGACAAATCATTCTAAATCTCTGTACTCATATGGTTGATGATGATTACAAACTTTTAGAGCTGGTGATGATTATGAATTCTTTGAACTGGTGATGTCATCCATTCATCCATCCTCTGCCACTCACCTGGCTCCATGTCAAGGGGGCAGCAGTCTGAGCAGGGTTTCCCAAACCTCCTTCTACCCAGTCACCTCCTCCAGCTCTTCCAGGGGTATTCTGAGGCATTCTCAGGCCAGCCTAGAGATATAATCTCTTCAGTGTTTCCTGGGTCTGGCCTAGGATCTCGTCCCAACTAGCCCAAGGAGGCATCTAGGAAGAATCCTAAATAGATGCCTGGACCACCTCAGCTGGCTCCTTTTCGATGCAGAGGAACATTGGCTCTACTTTGAACCCTTCCTGAATGCCCAAGCTCCTCATCCTCAGCTTCTATCTGCAGTCTCATCCTTTTGGTCTCTACCCAGAGCTTGTGACCATCGTTGTAGGGAGGGACGGAGGTTGAATGGTAAAATCATTAGCTTAGCTTTCTGGCTCAGCTTTCTCTTCGCTATGAAAGACTGATACAGCGTCCACATATTTGCTGATGCTCCACCTATCCATCTGTCAACCTCTCTCTCCATTTTCCCTCACATGTTAACGAGACCCCAAAATACTTAAACTCTTCCACTTGAGGCGATAACTTCAGGCAACCTGAAGGTGGCAATCCACACTTTTCAAGTTAAACATGGCTTCTGACTTGAAGGTGCTGATCATCCCAGCTGCTTCATAATGTGCCCCAATGCCACTGGAGGTCACAGCCCAATGAAGCCAGCAGGGCCACATCATCTGCAAAAAGTAAAGATATGGTTTGAGGTTGCTTCCTCCACTTCCACTTCCACTTCCACTACTTGGCTGCAGCTAAAAATTTCATAAAAGTTATGAAGCAAATCAGTGACAAAGAGCAGTCCTGGTAGCCTCCAATACTCACAGAGAATGAATCTGACTTTCTGCTGGCAATGCAAACCAAACTCTTGCTCTGATTATACAGGGGACTAATGGCTCATAACAGCAGGCCTGGCACCCCATAGCCCCAAAGCACCCCCACAGGACCCCACGAGGGACACGGTCGCATGCCTTTTCCAGGTCCACAAAACTCATGTAGACTGGTTGGGCAAACTCCCATGAACCCTCAAGTATCCTTATGAGGGTAAAGAGCTGGTCCAGTGTTCCACGACCAGGATGGAATCCAAATTGCTTCTCCAGGATCTAGAGGTTCAACTAATGGATTGACCCTCTTTTCATTTGACCTTCCCTGTCATTAAGGCTGAACAATACCACATTGTAATAAAATAGCAATATTAGCGCATACACAATAATCGCCAGGGGGGTTTGGGTGCTTTCATCACCCTTTCGCAGTTAAGTGACATGACTGACTTCTTGTTGAATTTTACTTTGTTGCCTCTTTAGGGCTCGGCTGGATTGAAAGGAGGGGAAGGACCTACTGGTTCTGCAGGACCCATTGTATGTATATTTTTCCTATAGTATGCATATCTCACCCATCGAACATAAGCCTGTCCATCTATGTGTCCACTTTCGCTTGATTTACTAAATGTGTGGATATATGTATATATATGTATATATAGTATCAGTGAAATTAGCATTGTCATGTCTGTTTCTTCTTGGTAGGGAGCTCCTGGGGAGAGAGGTCCCCCAGGACCAGCTGGTGCAATCGGTCAGCCTGGGCGTCCTGGTGGCAGTGGACCACCTGGACCAATGGGAGAAAAGGGAGAGCCGGTAAAGAGTGGTCATTGAGTCCATAAAGCTAACAAGTGCAAAAATAATAGTGGACTTCAGAATAGCATCTCTGAACAAATAAAACATTCCCCATTGAAGCAGTCCTACCCAGAACTAGCCAGGCGTGCTTAATGAAGCAGCCCCTGAGTTTGTCATTTAAGTTTTTGTGGTTGAGACCGGGTTGTTCTCTTTGTCTGCTCTCATCCAGGGAGAGAAGGGACAACCTGGCCCAAGTGGAAAGGATGGCGATCAGGGCCCAGGTGGTCTACCTGGTGTAGCTGGACCAGCTGGTCCCCCTGGAGAGGATGGAGACAAGGTGTGACTTGAAGCCAGGGTCATGTGATATTACACTGCGATTATTTACAGGTCTGCTTCATGCAGACATATGTGTTCCTTCACTTTTATTCTCTGTCTTCTCACATGTTGCAGTTGTGTAGGAATCTGTTGGGGATATTTGTGTTGCTCTTATGTTAGTGCTGAAATACTTATGTAGAGGTACCCTGTGCTGGATCCTTGAAGTGTGTGTATAATGTCTGTATATCTGCGTCTTCCTCACCACCACCCTCCCACTGCAGGGGGAAACAGGAGGACCTGGCCAAAAGGGCACCAAAGGAGACAAGGGAGAAGCAGTAAGTTCTTACCTATGAAGGCATACAGTGATCACTGATAAAGAGGGATAATGATCTTCTCTGCACTGTTATGGGAATTACCAATGAATGAATACAGGTCTCATGGGTGGAGCGGAATAATGATGCAAATGCTGAAGGTCTCACCATTGGACAGACAAGGTTTCCCTGTGTTTTCAGGGAAAACAAAGTAAGAAAAAGAGGAAACTGTCCAAATAAGGAAAACTAACCTTTTCTACTTTCCTCCTTTCCCTCTTTCCTTCTCCCCTTTTATCTTGTTTTTACAAGGGACCTCCAGGGCCCCCAGGAAATCAAGGGCCGACTGGTCAGCCAGGAGTACCGGTATGTCTGTTTCTTTCTTTCTTGTTTTTATATGGGGGGTGTTTTCAATCTGCAATTCACTTCCTCCTCGATATAGCCACGGTGGTACATGTTGTGTATCAGTGAGTGTGGATGTGTATGATTGTGTTTCAATGTATACATGTAAGGTATGGTGGCTCAGTGGACAGCAGTGCTGACTCCGCTCCCAGGGTTCGGGGCCCAGATTGCACCCCTGGCTCTGCATTTGTGTGGAGTTTGCATGTTCTTGCACAGCTTTACTCTAGATGCTCTGGTTTCTTCCCACAGTCCAAAAATATGCAGTTAGGTGAACTGGCATCTCTGAGTTGCCCATACAGTGTGATTGTTTGTGTAAGTGTGTGGTTCCCTGTTTTTCTCTCCTCCTCCAGGGCATTGACGGGGTGTCGGGCCCCCGGGGCCAGCAGGGGATGTACGGACAGAAAGGAGATGAGGGACTGCGTGGCTTCAAAGGGGTCTCAGGCCCCGTAGGGCTGCAGGTTAGTAAACCTTTCTCAGCGGTAGTGTTGGGTGTCTGTGCCTTCTAATAGTTCAGCAATAAGGCACACCATAAATATCTCTGAAAAAATAGCTATTAATAATTATAGATTTAGTGAAAGATTATTAAAATGAAACCTTGCAAAGGAACTATAGCTCACAGATGTAAAGGTCAGGCACATTTATTATACGCCCTAATAATAATATATAATAATAATAAATACACCCTCAAAGGAAAAAAAAACACATCAAAGCACAGGTAGCCTAAGGCAGTGTTTCTCAGCCGCTCTTTGTACACGGACCCCGTGTGCTCAGGAAAACGTGTTCGGGCCCCCTGCCCAGGGTATGTTTCTCAGCTGCTCTTTGTACGCGGACCCCGTGTGCTCAGGAAAACGTGTTCGGGCCCCCTGCCCAGGGTATGTTTCTCTTGTATGCATTTTGCCTTGAAGACAGCAATTGATGTCTTTTTTTTATAAACATAATTTAATTTGGTTACACTGCCAAACAATTTAATTTCTTTTGAACATGAGTCAAATGAGGTTTCACATAAACCTTCATAATGCATTATAATAGTCAGTATAGGCCAGGTATCAACCTAATCACTAATTAAATCAAGATGTTTATATTAGTGTCGATATGGTTTATGTAAATTAGGAACAACAGTGGTCCTAAAATTGAACCTTGGGGTACCCCACTATGAACGCAGGCCCACTGAGATATTGTGCCTCTAATAACTACCCGCTGCTTCTTGTCTGTTAACCAGCTTTCAATCCAAGCTGCGACAGTACCTAAAATCCCTACTGCTTTGACCTTAAGCAGGAGCCGTTTGTGGGGGACAACATCAAAGACCTTTTGGAAATTTAAGTAGATCACATTGTAGGTCTTTTTATGATCAATTTAATAATACTCCTCATCTCTTTTAAAATGATAGGTAAGATGCCATCAGGGTCCTGTGATTTATTTATTTTGAGCTTAACTAGGCTTTGTAGCACATCAGCTTCAGTTATACATATATTAGTCAAAGAAGAAACTGGACTAGGAAAAGACTCGCTATGTTACTCATATCCTCTACAGTGAATAACCCTGCAAAAGAGTCATTAAACTCATTAACTATATCAATTTCATTTATAATTAAAAGACCCACAGATAGGTCACTTCAGTTGTTAGAGCACTTTTGGAGTTAAATTACTGTAAGAAACTTTTAATCGTAGTCCAACATTATTTTTAACTCAATCTTTAGTCTTAGATACTCCGGCTTAATTCCGTCATCATTAGTTATTTTCCATTTGTGGAACACAGCCCTTTTCCTCCTGACCTTATTCTCAATTTCAGTAGTGAACCATCTTGGTTGCAGTTTCTGGTAGGGGTTTTAACAAACTGCGTAAATAAGCAATCCTGTACCAATTACACCATCTCAAGTTCATTGACAGTAGAACCAGAGACTGTGTCTCACTGTATCCCAGGTAAATTTAAAAACTACAACATCATTTTTATTACTCATAATCCTGATATCATTGTATAAAATTCTGTTTGTCTGTGAAGACGAACAGGTGCTTAGCCCCCTCTAGCCAGTGTTGCCACTCGGTGAGAGCCAGTTTTATAGCCAGAAGCAACTGATTCCCTACAGCAGGGGATAGTTTCCAAGAGAAGTAAGCATATGGATGGCGACGACCGGTTACCTCCGGTCTCTGTAGAAGAACAGCTCCCACTTCGGCATCTGAGGTATGGACCTCAACTTCAAATGGAAGCTCCAGGTTGGGTTGTTGTAATACCTGGGCCGAGCGGAAGGCTGCAGCCACCTCCAGAGTCCACTCCAATCTAACCTTCTTGCCCCGGGTGAATGTGGTTAATGGAGCAGCGACCATGCTAAAGTTCCTAATAAACTTTCGGTAAATTGTTGGCAAAGCCAAGGAGTTGCTGTAATTCTTTTTACACATGGGGACGCAGCCATTTGCAGACCACTCAGATCTTTTCCTCATTCATTGCCACGGCGCCTGGTTGGATCAGGTATACCTTGAACTTCAAGGTAGTTTTGTGAAACTTACATTTCTCCCCCTTGGCAAACAGGTGACGCTCCCAGAGCTGCTGCAAAATCTGTCGAACCTGCTGGACATTCTGTTCATATGAGGGTGAATAAACAAAGATGTCATCAATGTACACTATAACAAACTGATTGATACTGTCATCCTTTTTTTTAATCAAGACAGAACCCAGAGATCACTAGAGAGGTAGATCGGATTATACCTTGTTTGAGCTCATCTCGTATGTACTCCTCCAGAGCCTCCTCTTCGGGCCAAGACAGGGTATACAAACAACCTTTGGGTAGAGGGGTTCGCACTAGAAGGCCAATGGAGCAATCGCACAGTTGATGCAGGGGGAGCTGGAAAGCTTGCGATTTGCTGAATTTGTCTAGGAAATCGCAGTACTTCTCCGGGATCACTGACAGGTCCTCCGGCTTCAGACTTTCTATGGACTATACTTTGCAAGGCACAGAAATGCAGTTTGACATGCAAGAGGGGGACCACACAGCTCACTCCCCTGTCTGCCGACCGGTCAGGGGATTGTGTTTCCGTAACCAGGGATGCCCCAGAATCACTGCATTGCAGGAGGAGGTGAGTACCAGAAACTGAATCTGTTCATGACGTAACAGACCGACTTGTACAGTCACAGGTGGAGTCTGGTGGGCGATTTTCCCTATCTCTAAAGGACAGCCATCCACTGGAAAGCTGGAGCTGTTTCAAAAAATACTAGTCAATAAAATTTCCAGCTGCCTCGGAATCCAACAAGACATTTTTGGCTGCTCTCTCTTTAACACCCAAAAGCACAAGAGGGACAATCACTTGTTTCTGGGTTATACTTAGGATACTTAGGGTGGACACTCCTATATTAACAGAGTCTTCTCGGAAAACAGGGTGGACAGGGCAGCTGAGATTGCCCTAATTGCATGGGTTCAGGTTTTTCCATGGAGGTCGAGGGGGCAGAATGGGCTTCAAACCAGGTGTGACGGCGTTGTCAATCTCATACCGTATTATCCAGGGTGATGGACAACTGGACATATTCCTCGCAGGAATGGGCCTCCCCAGGGGAAGCAAGCTCCTCCCGGAGATATGTGTTCAAGGCATGTTGGTAGAGGACCTTCAGATCACTTTAGTCCCACGGCAATGGTCCAAAACTCCATCAAGAAGTTGGCCACCGTCTTCGTCCACTGATGGAGGTTAAATAATCGGTCTCCCAGACTACGTCCCACAGCTGGATGATCAAATACCTCATGAAAGGCGTGCTGGAATTCACAGGCAGAATCGAGGAGTGGACTACCCTCCATCCATAGCCCCGTAGTTCACTCCCGCACTCTTCCAGTCAGCAGGCAGATTACAAAGTGGACTCGGGTTGTTTCTCTATGGAAACGCTCGGGGTGCTCTTCTATGTAGCACCCACATTGCATCAAGAAGGAGCAGCAATTGTCAGGGTTTCCATCATACCTCTCCGGTAAGGCGACGGGAACAGAGGTCGCGGCTCTTGGAGGGGAGTCAGGCAAAGGGGCATGAGCTGCTCAGCTCTCCAGAAGCTTGTTCATCAAGGTGGTGATTTGGTTCACCTGTTGTTGGAGTTGCTGCTGAGTCTCCGTGGGGTCCATAGTTTTCCAGCAAAGTATTCTGTCACACCCCCAAGGAACAAACAGCACAGGACCCAGTTGCTGGAGACTCAGGGTTTTATTGGGGAAGTCAGAGGCAAACAAATCCCAGTCAGTGGGCGAATGACAGTAACAGGGTCGGAAGTCGGTGAGGTCAGTCCTACAGGCAGGGCCGAGATGAGACGATAAGAGCACCAGAAGACACAGGAGAAGTGGAGCAGGAACAGATGAGGAGAGGAGGGCAGGCATGTCAGTCAGGGCAGGCTGGACAGGCAAGGCAGGCAGGACACTCAAGGCAAGCAGGACGGGCAACGAGAGACAAAAGACAGGGAGGTTTGAGTGCTCGTTATGGCACATTGACAGCAACGATACTTCGCACCAGCTGTTTTAAGCTGTGCCGGTTATATAGTGCTGATGGGTTGGAGGGGTCCCTGACCAGCTGGCACCACCCGGCGGAGCATGACAGAAGCCTGTTTATGATCGCACAGAATCTCTAACTGTAAAATTGAATGTTAGCAAACATTGAGTTCATATCAGTTAAAAAACACAATTTGTCACTTTGCCATCAGTACCACTTCGTCATGCTAATTAAAGCATAATAAACAATATATTGCTTAACACTGAAACAAAGATGCCAAAATAACACAATGTATCCTCTTCTGTGTACGCTATTTACATCATTTCCTTACCCTCAGACAAGATTTACTGACATAGGAGGTTTACTCACAGGTGAGGTCTGCTCAGACTCTACGTCTCGACACCACACCAGTTCCAGTCGCAAACAGACCTCACCCTATTGGCTCCCCGGTGGTTTCAACTCAGCACACTCGCAGAGACTGAGAAAAAAATTCTGCATTCTATACCACCCAGCCCAAACTTTAGCAATGTTGTATTTTTTTCTATGCTTTTTAAATAAATTGTGTGCCCCCCTTCGGTCCTGACTGAGGCCTTCTAGTAAGCCACAGTCCCCTGGTTGAGAACCACTGGCCTAAGTTGTACCAATAAGGTCATATGCTCTCCAAAATAGGGAAATCTAAATCACCAAAATGGATATATAATAGATATCTCACAGGTAAGGAAATAACTTCACAGGTATGCAGATAAGGGTAATAAAAATCATAATGCTATTTTGTTCACTTGTTCTGAATGACATTGGTGCTGGTGACGGACACTTAATTATCAGCGAATCTGTCGTTACAGGGAATGCCCGGACCTCCAGGTGAGAAAGGGGAGAGTGGTCCTGCAGGATTGATGGTGAGGTTGCTTCTTTGTTTGTATTTATACATCCTTTAGTCTGTGATTATCTGCATCCCTTTGCTTATGCTGAGATGGCCTTAATTAGGGATATTTTTTACACAGTGCTTCAGATTTATGTCGCTAAGTGATGCCCACAATTCTTTTGGACTCTCTTGGGGCCCCTCACTTTCTTCACAGCCATTTATGGCTTCTGCTCCAGCGTCTTCCTTTCTTCCACCTCTACCTGCTTCTTTGACACCCCCCCCCCCCGCGCTCTTTGGCTCCTGTCTCTTAGTGCTGCAGTTGCAACCCTCCTGTGCTGTGTTGAGTGCACTGGGTCACCTTACTGGCTGTTTTGCTGACTCTGCCCCCGTTTTTCCATCTGCCCTGCCTGCTCATCTCTCTTCATTGTGCCCATATTCTCACATACTGCTGGTCCATTCCACTCATCGCTGCATTGAAACACTGTATATCAGACGTTTTACCTTAATTGATGGTACGAAAAGTCACATAAGTGATATATACTGAACTCTCCACAGCACATATATTTTTCACTACCATTCATAAGTTTGGGGTCACTTAGAAATTTTCCATTGAATAGCCTTCATTTCTCAGAACAAGAATAGATTGATGAGTTCCAGAAGAAAGTTCTTTGTTTTTGGCCATTTTGAGTCTTTAATCGAACCCACAATTGCTGATGCTCCAGATGCTCAACTAATGTAAAAAAGGCCAATTGTATTGCTTCTGTAACTAGCACAATAGTCTTCAGCAGTCCTAACCTAAATTCAAAATGAATTTTTAATGATCAAATTTGCCCTTTAAAATGATAATCTTGGATTAGCAAACACAGCATGCCTTTGGAACACAGGACTGATGGTTGCTGATAATGGGCATCTGTACGCCAATATAGATATTAAATTACATATGAGCTGTTTCCAGCTACAATAGTCATTTACAACACTAACAATGTCTACACTGTATTTATGGTTAACATGATGTTATTTTAATGGACCAAAAAGTGCTTTTTTTTGGCAATAAGGAAATTTCTAAATAGTGTATATTTTACCTTCACGCTCGGGGTCTTGCACAATGGTAAACTCATCACACACTGCCCCATGAAAAGACAACACTATAATACATGTGCAAGCTGACTGTAGAAGTACTGCACCGATATTAAATACCTGAGTTAACAGGGTTTTATAACAGGAATGTTGCTATACCATGTAGTTTGTACTACTGTGTGATATGAGGCATAAATAAATCCCTGCTTGCTGACTTCCACAGTCACATCATAGCATAGTCATTTGGGGGACCACTGCCAACCGGATAAGCACTGGCACACTTCCCCCAGGCACTCGAAGCCAAAGAGAGGACTGCAGCATGAAGAAGCATCCATACACAACAGAACACAGTTATTAGATGTCCATTGTTTTATGATGGGAGGAGGTTGCAACCTTATTGCATTGTGTCTCCTTAGGGTCCGCCTGGTCAGCATGGGCCCAGAGGAGCACTAGGTCCCAGCGGTGGTGAGGTATGATTCTCAGAGTCTTTGTGCTCATTTGTTATTTTTTGGTGCGTCTTTAACATATTGGCTAAACTGTATTTTTTGCATAGTATGAGCTTACTATGCTGTGGGTACAAACAGCAGACTGGTGTGCCAGCTGTGTTGTGGGTGGAGAATCACTGTGTTAGAGCTAACGGTGAGCAAAACTGGGGCTCTTCAGGGAACCCTCCTGTCTTTCTTCCTGATCACCATGTATATGTCTGACTTCTAGTACAACACCAGCTCTTGCCATCTACAGAAGTTCTCTGATGACTCCAACATTGTAAGATACATCAGTAATGTAGATGAGTCAGAGTACAGAGGTCATTGGGGGACTTTGTCTTGTGGTGCAGACAGAACAACCTGCAGCTTATTATTAGCAAGACAAAAGAGCTGGTGGTGGACTTCCGATGTAACAGGGAGATCAGTCACCATCCAGGGAAAGGAAGTGGAGGTGATGCACGGCTACAAGAACCTGGGCATCCACCTGAACAGCAGGCTGGGTTGAGCGGACAACACAGCCAAATACCAAGTACAAATTCATCAGGAAGGCCAGCACCATCACAGCACTGACCCTGAATAAACTCATCAGGAAGGCCAGCCGCATCACAGCACTGACCCTGAATAAACTCATCAGGAAGGCCAGCCGCATCACAGCACTGACCCTGAACAAACTCACCAGGAAGGTCAGCTCCATCACAGCACTGACCCTGAGCAAACTCATCAGGAAGGTCAGCTCCATCACAGCACTGATACTGGACCAACAGCAGGCAACGGCAGAAAAAGGGATTTTGGAAAAATGAGACAATATTATGAACAGTTCTGCCAATCCACTCCCGGGAGCGCTATCTTGAAGCACATTCAGCCAGCAAGTCATTCCATCACAGTGTGCTAGAAAACGCTACTAGGGATTGCTCCTGCCTGTTACCATCAGACACCACAATGCCTCCTCCCAACGTGCCCCTCCCTACCCTAGCCAGAACACATCAGGACTGCAATTTGCACACACACCACCTGTCAACTTGTTTGTTTATTAATTTTCTGCAATATTGATTGTAGTGTGTATAATAGCATATAGGTAGTGTCTTTGCACTTTGTTTCTGTGGTTGTATCTGTATCTGTGAACTTTATATTATTTTACTGCCATATGCAAACGATTAAGACCAGTGAAATTGATCACATCCTGAACAGCAGACTGACTGATGCATTGACAACTCTTTAGGGTCCACAGGGGAGACCTGGAGGCCTGGGACAGGCCGGCATTGTTGGAGAGAAGGTGGGTCTGCTCACAAGAAAAATGCAGATAGAATTAACTCTAACTGGTAATATATTCATGCTTCTGTTGTGACATGCGTCCTTTTGGTTTGAATTTGTTACACTAATGAGCAGTGCTATGAGAAATATGCAGCTTCCTGCTGATACGCAGCTGTAGCGCCTGTACCAGCGTAAGTGTGTGATTGTCCTCTGCAGGGTGAGGATGGAGAAGCCGGGAGCCCTGGGCCTGCCGGACCGCCAGGGCGTGCAGTCAGTGTCTCTCCTTTCCTCACTTTGGACCCAGTACCTCAGAGTGCACATCCTCAGCTCTGTTTCCCATCTCTCAGGGTGAGAAAGGTGAGCCTGGAGAGAAGGGCGACTCTGGAGTCTCTGGAGCAGCTGGTCCCCCAGGAGCAAAGGGCCCCCCCGGAGAGGATGGCCCAAAAGGCACTTCTGTGAGTGCGCAGGGGTTAGGGTTAGGGTTACAGTTAGGGATGGCAGAGACAAATCATCACAATACTACGCGTAAAATGTTCCGGGCTCGCCTCTCACAACTAGCCTCCCCCCCCCCCCAGGGCCCAATTGGTGTGACAGGAGACCCAGGACCCCCAGGAGAACCAGGTGTCAATGTAAGTAGCACAGCCATTTATTTTGTTTTATACACTTTATTTGTATGTTTTATTTTTATGTCACACTTACACATCTGGAAACAAATTTTAATTATGTGTGATTTAACAGCCTAATGCAAAAGGCATTTACTGAAGGTCCATTGCAGTCTCTAGGCATGTTTCTGCTTGGCAACCTTTTGTTATTCCCCTGCTTTCTGATCACTGCACATAGCTTTACTCATGACATCCTGCACTAACATACTCCTAATTGAACTGTTATTGTGCTGTGTGGATGAAGGACGCATCAGAAGCGCTCCATTAAGTGTATTATTATTATTATTACTTACTTAACAGTGAGTCCACTGTAACTAATGTGAGTAAAACTGCTAACATTAACATACCAAATGGTTATTCTGCTAAAGGTCACTTCCCTGCTCACTCTTCTCCTGTAAGTCACTTGTCTTGACAGTTGCTTCCTAAATGGTCCAATACTTGTCTGAAAGTCACCTTCTTCATTATACGTCTAGTATATGTCATTTTCCAGGCACAGTTTCTCAGTGTCTCAGGAACATGCCACTTGAACAATGACACATGACATAAAACCATAGGTAGTTACAGCGCACATCAGACTAGAACAATGGAGAATCCAGAGAACTAAAGCTAACATCCTAGTATTAGTTAACAAAGGCGCCGGGATAATCTATGGTCATATCAGGGCCTCCTCAGCAATGAAACTGATCTGCAGGCTGCATCCTGCTTTCTCCATACTGATGAAATGAAGCTGTGTCCTGCAGTGGGGGGCCAATTCCAACCTCCAGCTGGCTCTCCATCTCTAACAGCTATGCCTTTTGCAGTCCCCTCCCTGATGTGCCTTTGTTTTCTGTGGTTTTGACAGGGGATGGATGGTGGACCAGGACAGAAAGGAGATGCAGGGGACTCTGGCAAAGCAGTATGTGGTTCCTTTGTTGGCCTGGCAACCATTGGCATCATTGTGTGTAGTTGTGTCCCTTTGTCACCTTTTATGTCTGTCATGTCCAGGGGCCACCAGGGGCTTCTGGAGAGCCTGGACCCCCAGGGCCCCCCGGAAGACCTGTGAGTTATCTTCTGCTTATGTCTGTATCATTTTAGTTCGGTACATCTGAGTTATGAAGGAAGTAGAAGGTGGCAGTTATTTCTATAATGTTTGTGAAAACATAGGACTGTTTTAAGAATTGTTTTTAGGAACTGTATTCAAAAACACATGATATTTCTCCTGGAACTGCACCCTCAGCCTAAGGTCAGGATGGGGCTTTATTCTCACAGACGTGACAGTAAAATATTACAATTCACATATATACATGGGTGTTTCATTATACATGCATAGCTTCATTTATAAGATAAAATAAGATAGGACAAGATAAGATAATCCTTTATTAGTCCCACAAGTGGGAAATTTGCATTGTCATGGCAGAGAGTGGATAGTACAAGATAAGAGCAGCAAAAATTAGTGACATAGAATAAAATAAAAAACTATACCAATAATATAGTGAAGAAGTACACTGTACAAACTATTTGGGAAAATAAATATGGAAGAGTGTATTTAAAATATAAATGTGTATATATATGTATATGTAAACTTAGATAAATATATCTGTCTTATGGGGACTGGGTTGGACTTGGAGATCTTATGCAAGCTTCTCCTTGTTTCAGACTTTCTCTCCCTCTCTCACCCATAATATCACTTCATCAATAGGGCCGGTTAGGGGCAGTAGGAAAAGAAGGCAAACCGGGAATGAAGGGGGGAAAGGTAAGGATGGGAAGAAAGCAAATAGTCAGGAAACTTCTTAAAATGTGAGATGTCTTTCACTGTACAACCCTTACTTTTCTCTAGGGGGCTCCAGGCCCTGAGGGGCTTATTGGAAAAACTGGGCCAATGGGCCCACAAGGGCACCCTGGCAAGCCAGGTACCCAGGGACTGCGTGGGATTCCAGGCCCTGCAGTAAGTCAACTTTGGACTCATCGAGTGAATATCCAGTGGATTTACAGCAGATATTCCATAGTAGTTGGTGTTTAAGCTTCATTTTAAGATTATAAATCCTTTGAAATATTTATTCTTTTTTGAACATACCACCTGAAATGTGGAGACCACCAGCGCTAAACTCTAATCCAACCACCCACAGGGAGAACAAGGTTTAAACGGACCCCCGGGACAGACTGGACCTCCAGGACCCATGGTCATTTCTGCTATTCTTTCATTAGTTTGCCGTCAGTCTGACTCACTTGAATGTCACCCACAATGCCAAAGAATGAATCTTTACCAAAAGGAGCTATAACTCATGGCAATGCAGCCAGCACTGACAACATAGCTGATCTTATCCATCTGTTAACTCACAGGAGTTAGTCTTACCTCCCTTTTACAATAAGACTGGTGTTACCATAATCTCTGCCTGCTAGTTCTGCCTTACTGTTGTGTGGAGTGCAGCTTTGGCAACGATTTCTGATCCTTCACACTCTGCTTACACACAGGGTCCACTGGGATTGCCGGGTTTGAAAGGAGACCATGGCAGAAAAGGAGACAAGGTGGGGCCCAAAAACACTGCCTTTTTCTGCCTTTCTTCTTCCAGTGTGAAGCAGCCTCTGTGTATCCAAAAGCATGGCCCTTTTCTGCCTTTCCTCTTCCAGTGTGAAGTAGCCTCTGCGAATCCAAAAGCATGGCCTTTTTCTGCCTTTCCTCTTCCAGTGTGAAGCAGCCTCTGCGTATCCAAAAGCATGGCCTTTTTCTGCCTTTCCTCTTCCAGTGTGAAGCAGCCTCTGCGTATCCAAAAGCATGGCCTTT
>JAAGVU020000092.1:68012-89776 GCA_011763525.2 Mormyrus iriodes | reverse complement strand
ACCCAACGACCCTGCCCAACACCCAGTCCATGCAAGCATTGAACAGAGTAGGAGCAAGAACGCACCCCTGGCAAACCCCAGGATCAACTGGGAAGAACGCAGAGGTTCTTCCTCCACTCTGCACAGCACTTAAAGTACCAGTGTACAGGCCAACCATGATGTCCAGCAGCTTCAGGGGGATCCCGCGAGTCTCAGGATGTCCCACAGGGCAACTCAATTAACTGAGTCAAATGCTTTACGAAAATCGACAACAGCACAAAGGACCTCTGCAGATATTAACGCTTGCACTTGATGAGAACCCTCAGTGCCAGGATGCAATCGATGGTAGACTTCTTAGGCGTAAAAGCAGACTGCTCCGGTCGCAGGCCGGTGAGCAAGTGGTCACGGATCCTGTTAAGGATGACCCTTGCAAGGACCTTACCCGGCACAGAGAGCAGTGTTATCCCCCTGTAATTGCCACAATCCAGGCGGTCACCCTTCCCTTTCCAGATAGGGACAACAAGTCCCATCTTCCAGTCAGTTGGGATGACGCCTGTCTGGAATGCCAGGAGGGCAGCCTTACCACCAGCATGGAGAAGTTCACCCCGGATACCACAGATCCCTGCAGCCTTTCCTACCTCCAGCAGATTCACCACCCATGCAATCTCAGTGAGATTTGGTGGTTCACAGCTGATTGGAGGATCAGCCTCAAGAATCATGGACCCAGAGATGTCCAGCATCCTAGCCGGAGGATCAGCTTTAAACAACTGCTCAAAGTAGCCGGCCCAGCAGGTCACAACTGCAAGTCTCAGAGGAACAGATACAGATGTACATAATGCTTCAATCCCTCTGTAAGCAGGACGTGGGTCGCTGGACCACAGACGGTGTGTCACTTGCTCACAGATTTGTCGAACAAACACCTTCTTATCTGCCCTAAGAGCCCTCACAGCCATCTTCCTCAGTTCCCAGTACAGACTGGAGTTGCCACCAAGTTATGTGCTGCAACTTCTCTCGATAATATTCAGGGTGCCCTGTGAGATGAAACACCTCCTTCTGGAAACACCAGCAACACCGACACAACCCTCAGCAACCTTCAGGTTCTTATCACGGAAGGTCTACCACATTACATTGGAGTCGGCATTCACGCCCAAGTCTGCAAGTTTCTCACACAACCTGTGTGCAAACTCATCAGAAACAGCTTGATCTTGGCGTCTGGTCAAGTCCAGCCCCCTTCTCCTAGTAGGTGGTAGCCTATTGGATCTATGCTGAATCTTCAGAGTAGCAACAAGAAGTCTATGGTCAGAAGTCACAAACTGGGCACTTCTGTAGACCCTGTAGTCCAGCATCTTCCCACGAGGATGTGATTGACCTCCTTAGCCGCCCCACCAGAATTGGAATACCAAATACAACAATGGCGCTCAGGGCATTAGAACCAGGATCCAGGGACACGCAGCCCCTGACTTTTCACAAAGTCGAGGAAAATGGAGCCACTTTCACCCCGTCACCAGACCCGTGGGGACTAACACAATCCTTCATAGCCAGCCTTGTCAGTGCCAGTGTTCGCATTGAAATCACCCATTACCAGAGGCATGTCATCTCGTGGGCACCCATCAACCACTGAGTGAAGTTGTGAGTAAAATGTCTCCCTCAACGAGACATCACTCACCGTGGTTGGAGCATATACCGAGACAACGGACAAGACACCGAGGGAGTGCCTTAGCCTGAGTCTCATAATACGCTTGTTGAAAGGGGTGACATCAGTCACCATTGGGAGGAGCCAATCCGCCACAGCCACAGCTACTCCCTGAGTATGGCAGCCATCAGAGCGACCAGACCAAAAGTAGGTATACCCACCTACAGAAATCTGGCCATTCCCCGGTCTGCGTACCTCTGAGAGCGCTGCCACTGAAATGTGGAGTTTATGAAGCTCCCCCAACAGCAGGGGGAGAAGGTCATCTTGCCGGAGAGACAAGACATTCCACGTGCCTACTTGAATGGCCCACCTCAAGCTGGGACCCAAGTGCCGCCATGCAGCGGGCAACGCCTCTGCACCACACCAGCTCTGATCCCCAACCGGCCTGACCCCGTTAGCTCTCTAATGGTTTTGACTCTTCCAGGGATGAGGCTCCCGAAGGCTTTCCCCCATCCCCTTCATGGTGCGTGCAGCCTTCATTGGGGGGCTGCAGCAGAACCACTCCCGTGGAGAGCAGAAGTGTGTCGTACCTGTTTAAATCGAGCTGTGATGAGGCATTTTACGATGGCTGGAGTGCCAACCCCCAAAACTTTTTTTCCCTGCAAGTTGGAGGACTGCAGTTTAACATCATACCCAAGATGCAGAAGTGTAATCACTACGGGAAAATTTTAGAAAACAAAGTCATACTGTTTGTGTGCAGTGAATTTAGCTTAATTAGCAAGAGGAAGAACAAGTACAGCAGATGAGAAGCCTTTAGCAAAACTTTCAAATATGTCTTGTGTGAAGATCAGGACAAGTATGGCAGGAAATGGTCACGACACCAAAACCAAGCAGATACACCACCAAGCCACATACGTTTATTTATCAGACGCTTTGTACACAGAGGTGTACAGGTAAGGAACACGCTTGGGGCTAGGGAGCGTGTGGCATCTCAGAAGCAGCAGGGGTTAAGGGCCTTGCTCAAGCCCCCAGTGGTGATACAATTATTCTGCTGGCTTCAGGATCTGAACCCACAGCCTTTCGGACACAGGTACAGATCCATAAGCCCCTGAGCTATACACCACCACATATGGAAACTTATTTCTCTCAGTCAGCATACACATCCAGAAAGGCTGCACAGCAACAGCTGGCTGCCACTAAGCAGAGTCACCACTGCGGGTCAGGATGCTATGTCAGTTCAGAGTTTGTCTTTATTGTGCATCATCATCATCATCATCATCTCATATATACTAAGGGTCTCAAAGCTGCCGCCATGGCCTATGCCTCAATAATTCCTGGCTTGGTCATACATGCAGCTATGGGCGGGGCACAGACATATCTGGGGCAGGGTTGGACCAGATATGGGCATATGTGATGCCAGGAAAAAAGCAGGTTGCTGAAGAGAGAGCCAAAGACAAAAGTCAAGAAAATGGCAGTGAAGAGGCGGAAGTGAGACTGGAGGAACTGTGGAAGCTGTATCTATAGGTGTGTATCTTCGGGGTGTATATTGGGGTGCGTCTCTAACCGCATGTGTGTGGGAGGTATGTGTGTGTGTGTGTGTATACCATGTCTGTGTGGGTATGTATGGGAGCTGTATGCCATTTATGTTCACATGTACATGAGAGGTGCATGTTGTTTGTTTACATCCGCATGTATATGGGAGGTGCATGTTGTTTGTTTATATCCGCGTGTATATGGGAGGTGCATGTTGTTTGTTTACATCCGCGTGTATATGGGAGGTGCATGTTGTTTGTTTACATCCGCGTGTATATGGGAGGTGCATGTTGTTTGATGACATCCATGTGTGCATGTGTGTGGGAGATGTGTGTATGTCTGCTTACATCCGTGTGCACGTGCGTGGGAGGTGTGTGCATGTCATTTGTTTACATCCATCTGAACATCTGTGTGCAGTCTCCTCTCATCCTGTGCGCAGGATGACATGAACGCCCGAATCTGTGAAAACCGGGCCACTCATGTCGCCCACCTTCAGGGCAAAGGAGGCATCCTCAAACGGCTTCTGCATCTGACCTGGGGACACGATGAGCGACAAATGCTCAATATAGGCATATTAATTACATTATATTACATTATATTACATTACACACACACACACACACACACACACACACACACACACACACACACAGGGCACTACCCTATGCCCAGTATAGTGCACCTGGCCTTATGCCCAGCCCTACGCTTCGAATGGCCCTAAGCTCAGTATAGTTTGCTTGGCCCTATGCCCAGCCTTATGCTCAGCAAAGTCATGCACTCGCCCAGCTCAATTAAGAGGTACGCTTACCTCGGCCAAACAGGCCCAAGTCGCCCCCATTTCTTGCAGAGCTGCAGTCACTGAACTGGGAGGCGAGACTCTCAAACTCCTCTTCTCCAGACCTGATCTTCTCAATGTATTCTATTAATAGGGAGAACACGAAACTCTCTCATCCCATGTGTCATAACTAAAAAAGACACAGCACAATAACAATCCTGAAACATTTCAGAATATTCAGTAATCAAGAGTAATTCTTATTAGAAGAAAAAAAATTCCAAAAGTAAAAAAAAATTGCATCAGGGTGAGGCCATTGATGAATGAAGAGGATCATTATCAGATGTGGGGCACATCACCAGCGAAGAAAAGGGCAGCATTTGGGATGCTTTTATGCTTGCATGGTAGGTTTGATCAGTTATGCTGAAAGTTATGCACAAAAGAACAGAACTGAATGGAATGGAGACATTTCATTAATCCCTGTGGGGATACACTTTCTCTACCACCTCGTGCTCACTGTGAGATGCAAAGACGCATCCAGGTGAGAGTAAGCTTTGGGGTCACAGTGCAGTCAGCCAGTATGCAGTGCTCCTGGAGCTAGGAGTCGAGCGCCTTGCACAAAGGCTCGTGGACACGTGATCATTCTGCTGAGAGTCGAACTGGTGATCCACAAACACAGAGGCTTAGCCCGCTGAGCCACACACCGCCCCCTGTTCCTTAAGCTTCCTAACACTTGGTTAAAATCCACACACAGAATAAGGATTAACTGATGTACAATGAATATATGCTCATTAAGTACAATATTAACAGCAATCATGATATTGACATTAAATTACTGCTTCATTACATGACAGCTTGCCACAATAACATCAGCAAGGGGTTGCAGCCACTCACGCTGTATGAGCTCCAGGGCCTCCTCCTTGGTACGGGTGATGTGCTCCTCTCGCCATGACGACGGGCGACGGGACTGGTTGTGTTTTACCAGCAGGTGGGAGCAGCGCACCTTTTCCGGTTCACCTTTGCCGTCACCGGGTCCTGTTGGCCGTTCCCACTGGCTGGCATTGGTGATATGGTTAAAATAGTACACCCGCCCTGTATGAAAAGCCAGGGTGGAGGGGGAGTCATCAAGGTGGCTGCATAAGGGACAGTGCAAGGTGATGAAAAAATTCAATTTCTTAAAACAAAACAAAAACCAAAAAAAAGTGCTTGCCAAAAATGTTCCCTCCAAGCTGGTGTTGGTATGATAACCTCCACATGCATGTGTGGCATGTGTCAGTGGTTTGGCGGGTCCAGGTTCATGCCTGTGTGTGTGTGCCTGTGAAATCGGCCTCCTTCTTTGCCCTTGTGGGTTCCTCATTGCAGAGACAATGGTTCCTCAATTACCCTTAAGATTGGTTCATACTTGGTTCATACTCATACAGCATGTGTGGCTGTAGTGATCCCATTCCCATCACAAATGTAAGGCACAGAGTCAGCATTTGAGGGATTAGCAAGAGGGCACGTACCACCCGAAACTTGAAACGCCGCGGATGGTTAATTTTGTTTTGCAAAGCGCATCAATTGTTCATTGAAAGGAGACTGGATGAAAGTTTAAACTTAACTATTTGTTTGCAGTTTGGTCAGAGAGGGTAGAAAAGATGTTTAACAGATTCAAAGAAAGGCTGGCCAAGGAAGTCCAGAAATACCAGCATTTATATGATTCCCCACTATGGGATTATAATGACTCACTGATGTATGATATTCGTATGCAGCCAGGTTCGTAACTGCAACTGCCTGGGTCCATTTGGACCATAAGTACATTACACACTGTTAGCTTTTGTAAAATACTTATTTTTAATATAACATCCATACCACATTTCATAAATGTGATTTAAGAACAGCTTTGCTCTACAGCACTACCCTAGGCCTGGCATGGAAATGCAGTAAGTGTGAACAGGCAGGAACACTGACGGTGTGGCACTACGGCGCTCGCTGTGCTGCATCTGCCTCTGCAGGAAGTATGAAGCATGAAAAAACTGTGATTAAATATTCTTCCACATCGCCTAGCCCTGCTCCAGGACATTAACTGTGTGAAGTTGGCCCCCCATATGTTTCAGATTTCAACCAAACTGGTCTCAATCGTATGTGCGGCATTTGTGCTGGATTGTGCCGTTAAAATTTTTGTTTGTGCTGTTTTAGTTTCTGAGATATAAATGTTTGTTTACATGGTGACGTCATCAGCGTGAAGTTGGCCCCCCATTTGTATCTGATTTCCACCAGACCGATCACAATCGTTTGTGCGGCATTTGTGCCGTTAAAACTGTCCTTTGTGCTGCTTCAGTGCACAGATATTGCTTATTTACATGGTCACGTGACTCTGCCGTTACGTTAGCCCCCCATTTGCCTCCGAACCGGTCTCAATAGTTTGCGCCGTTTAAAAGTTGTCCGTAATGTTACTTTTTCTGAGTTCTACCTCTTAGTTTATGCCTTTACATGATCGCGGTATAGTGCTCAGGCTCGTGCTTCTCATGTTCACAGAAGGTGGAGCGTTTGATGACTCCGCGACAAAGCTGTACGTAGCCTTAGTCAGCCCCGCCTGCCAGCTGCACAATCCGGCACAAACGCGGCACATACGATTGAGACCAGTTTGGTTGAAATCTGAAACATATGGGGGGCCAACTTCATGCAGGTCAGGACATTAGGGATCCTCTACTGGATTACTGCTCATGGAAACATAAACATCGGACAAACAACTGGAACAAAAAACATCAACTGGAATATATTTTCACGTATATGCTCCGAGTCCTTATTGTGACAGGCAACGCTGAAACGCTGACATGGCTGTGCATAATACAAACCCCTATACTATACCTATTCATTTACTGCACATTCCACCCGTGACAATTTGCAGAATCTAAGAACTGTAACAAATGCACCAACAGACAGTTTTTTTTCCCTGCACAGAGTTTACATTTATCTGATACTTTTATCTGTCTCACAGCAGAAGAAAGGGCTATAATGCATGTGTGCTCGTTGGGATTTGAATGCACAAGCTCTGCGTTACATGCACAATACTCTATCGGTTGAGCTACAGGAGCACTATTGACACTGTACTAAATCAACGAAAATAAAATACTAAAAATCGAGCTCACAATCATGGCACCAAAAACTAAGGCCCTGTTTATACATAGTTTTAAAGTGTCTACCATACTAAAACTATCAGCTCACAAGTTAAGGGCGCTAAATACAAGAGTAACCGATCACCGAAACGCACTGCAAGCCAACCACTCAAACCACTTAGCAAACAATCATTTTAAAATAACATTTTTAGTGCTCTGAAAAATGCTTCCGTTGTGTTCCGCTGGAGTCAGACTGACCTCACGCTCATTTGAATTGGAGTTTGCATAAATTAGGGGTGGGGCTCACCATCCATAAAAACTCCCTAAAACAGAAGCAATAATGTAGAAAAGGGGTCACCTTGTGCAAAAGAGATTAAAATTTATATTAAGAAAACATTTTCAAATCATATTAAAGCTGCAACATTCTGTACCATTCACTTCAACAAATTATTAGACACTAATAATATTGCAAAAAGAACATTTATTTTTAACAAGGAACTGTGATCAATAAACGCAATTATAGTATAATTGTATATTATTATTATTATTATTATTATATAACAAAACAAGATAAAAACAGAACTTTAATAATTCAGCAAGAACAGAACAGAACACTCAAATCAATTCAATTGCTAAAGAAATTCAGAAAGAACATTAAGCACAAAACGGGAACACAGAACATTTCTATACAACTACACTATGACAGCCACTACTACGGAGTGCCTTAGGTGTCATGACAGAAAAAAATACTCTTGCAGTAATTCGTGCTAAGACACCTAAGAGACTCTGTACACTACTAACACTAGACTTAGTTATTTTTTTACATATAACTGCATAATGCAACTTCCAAACAAATTGCCCACACTTCTAACAAGCCACGCTGGTTTCAGTCCTGTCCAAAACTGCACATGCGGCACCTTTTTCTCCCTCACAAAGGCATTATGCATAGCCATGTCCAGTGTGTTAAAGAGTAGTATAAGCGGCCAGTATGGCGTCTTCCTTTCTGTGCTGTAAGCTGAGGTCAGTTTATCCATCGTGTCGACTCCATCTTTCGTTTTCTAACATTTGTATTCTTTTTGCCAAATAGGATACAATGCTTGTGTTGGAGAAGAATGTGGATTTCGAGCTGTGCACACCTGTCCTTGCTTGTGAGCAGGGCAGACGGCAGCTCCAGCTGATTGCGGTGCAGTGCCCAACATTTTGAGTTTTTTTTTTTATGCAGCTCTTGAAGGAGTTCAAAAGACAAAGAAACTTTCAACTGTAATATTGTGCCCCTTGAGCTCCTCCGTTAGGTCCAGTACCTCACACTTTGCAAGGTTTTTCCCCTGTTATCCCCCAGAGGCTTGCCTGTATATACTTGGATCTTCCAGCAATAGCTGAATTTCGAATCACATGCTGACCACAATTTGATCCCCTATTTGCCAGGTTTGTGTCGTATGTACTAAACAGACGGCAGCCAGCAGGAACACAGAGTTTTAAAGCACACTGCTTTATTTATTTGACTGCAAATAAGTAATCGGGTAAATATTTTAGACAAAAAGTTTTTGGTAACACTTTATATCATTCCTTAGTAACTCAGTTACTACTCAAGTATAAATCATGAACAAATATAGCAATTGCTTGACAAATGATTTGTTACGATTCACCGATGATAAACATGAAATTATATATTTGTGAGTGTGTACAGTAATTAATAGAAGTAATACACATTCATAATATTATTTTTGTAATGAACTATAAACTGTTATAACAATGCAGATCAGTTTAGAGCAGTAATAATGAACATATGTTACCTCCCTCTAAATGGAATCAGGCACTCATCTATTGTTATGTCGTGGCCAAGACTGTACATAGAGAGAAGGTTGCATGACCATATTCGCCACACTTCCCGGATCACCGTCAACTTGTCTGTCGATCTTCTCAATGCTCTTGACTCCCGGTTGTTGAACCAGATGATCGGAGATAAGTCACAAAATCTTTTCCTGGAAAATCGCCCATCCCATGACTTGGATTCCCCTTCTGACTTAAAAACCCCTGCCAAAGAGTCCAATATATGCAATGAACTCAGTCGCTGTGAATTCCAGCCAGTCACTAGGAAATCTCCATCTCCACTCCAGGATTGTCATTTGGTAACGGTCTTCTCTACGCATAAACGGCCTAAACGTAGTATATAATAATGGCGATGGGACATACATAGCCTTATAGGCCCTGGACTTTCTGTCAATACATACTGCACTGGCAGCCTGCCTGAATCTTATTGCACTAATGCTTTAGATGACTAAATGCCCATTTTTAGGCAAGTCTCTTTCCCTTCTTCAGAATCTTCATCCTTTAAGATCTCAATATTGCTCTCATCAATTTTAACACTGTCCATCTCTTCACTTGTGCTTTCCACAGTGTCATTTACTATCAGATCAGCAACTTCTTCAGCTGTAAACCTCCCCATTTCTCCTACCAAGAGAGGTGGCCTTCACCCTTCGTGGGCAAGTGCTGATCTCCTTTCTAAAAACATAACAAATAGTCTTAGGTCAAAATCCTGACACACCAGAGACAAGTCCAGCTGCAGACAGACTGGCTTAACCAACTGACTGTTAGCTGTATAGAGTAGTCACCTCGAGTCCAAGAAATCAGGACTGTGTCTGTTTCACGAAAAATAAAGTATAAAGGCGCAGCTCGCTGTAAAATATGCTTTGAAATCTTAAAAAAATATATTTACTTGGATCCTGCAACACATGACATTAGTAGTATAAAGAAAATATTGGGTTGGTTGAATGCAAGGTCATTAGGCCCTAAGGCACTGATTATAAAGGATCTCATTACTGATCACGGTCTTGATATTTTGTGCTTTTTTATTAAGCTTTACCATTCATGTAGATGAAAGTTGTCATTGTTGGAGATTTTAATATCCATATTGAAAATTATACCGATCCTCTTAGGAAAACCTTCATTTCCACACTTGATTCTGTTGGTTGTACATAAAACGTAATAGGACCTGCTCATCTGTTTAATACACTCAGATTTGGTTCTTAGCTGTGGTATTTCTGCGGAACATCTGAAAATTCATTAAACTCTGGTATCTCGGACCATGTCTCATGTGCTGTTGGAGAGCTGGTGCTCAGGGATTCCTCATGACTATCTTCCCCCCCACCTCTCCTGCCTAGTTAAGCAGCCATAGTTAACTAGACCAGCCAGAGCCGCCTTACCGCACTACAAAATACCTCATATAATTTCAACTATTTGTCACACAAGTTTTATTAATGCACTGCTCATTGCTCCGTCTTGGAGCTCCTGATGGTGGGCGGTTCCCTGCCTGCCCACCCAGCCTGACTACACATCTGCCATCCTCCCCTGCCGAAGGAAGCAGCTCCTTCACCTGTCTGCACAGACATCACCTTCCATATTTATACCTGGACTATACACAATTTTACTTTATATGCTAGGATGTTGTTATTTTATACTTCCTTTGCTGGATCTAGGTGGTTGGGCTCCCCCTTTGAGTCTGGTTCCTCCCAAGGTTTCCTCTTACTAGGGAGTTTTTCCTTGCCACTGTCGCCTCTGGCTTGCTGACTGGGGGCTTTGGGCAGGGTTAATGTAAAAAAGATTGAGACAATGTAATATTGTGATAATGTGCCATACAAGTGAACAATTAAAAACATCAAGGAATATTGCTGATCAAGTGATTTTATCTTGCCTCATATCTGAATGCTTTGAAAGGTTAAAAGTGGTTAATCGCTCTCCTTTTCATAAATACAGACACTCTCCCACGCACGCACAAGAGTAAATCTCAACTTGGGGAGCCATCTCCATCAGACAGATCGACAAGACAATCTCCATCCCCACAGGTGCCATAGGGGGCAGCCCTTCACTGTGATTCCCCCAACCTTGCTCTTGTCTTGTGTGTCTCATGGACAGCAGGATGTAGTAGATGAAAAGGGGATTTCCCCATGGTGATCAACAAAGCATCATTCATTTAAATCTTAGGGTCCAAGAGCACGAATAAGTCACTTAGCTGGCAACCCTGGAGCATTTTGTGGGACTTGCCTTAAAGGGGCAGTTCACTCCAAAACTAAAGAAGATATGTTTTAGAGCGGCTTTAGTGTTATCTGTCCATATTGGTTGTTCTCCTGGGAGTTGCCTAGTTTGAGACATCAGCCATAGAAATGTCAGCCTTCTCTCAAATATAATATGACTGAATGGCATTCTTTCTGTGGTGCTTAAAGCGCAAAAAAAAATACATTCGAAAAATTCCTGTAGAGTCATAGCCTTTGTTTGAATATTGCCATTATCTTTTCCTATTTTAAGCATACTCAGACAATGCCACTACAACACTAACTGCAGATAATTTGCCACATTAATTGAAATGTATTGATAAAGATCTCGCTTAATGCTTGGTAATTAATAAAAGGGAAAAAATATCAGACCGGAATCGGCAGATATTCAAAAAATATTAATATCGGAATCAGACCAAAGAAAATTATATTGTGCCATCTCTAGTTATCTTATTGGGATAAAGTGTCAGAAGAGCCCTTTTTTCATATTACTATGTGGCACTGCTTCAATTTTGGGGCGATCTGCCTTAAAATTCAATCACTTCTAGTTCATCACAGATACAATTTCTCTGAAGAGTTTGAAAAAAATCCATCAAACAGTTTTTGAGTTATCTTAACAATCAAGGTGGCGGCAGACCTATCCTAAAAATACAATTAGTAGATTTCAAGAGTAGATTGCTCCTTCAAGGGCACAATTTGGGAGCCAAGTAAATAAGCAGGTGAATGTGGCTAAAGTAGTAGTAGGAGAGGGGGGGAGAGAGAGAGAGAGAGAGAACAATGTGGGTCACTTCAAGGGGAAAGTACTACAGCCAGTGGGAAGGAGAAAGGAGATGTGATCTTACTATTATTAAAAAAAACAGATGTATTTAATCCCCAGACACAGGGGAACTGCAAACATGAACAATTTGGAAAGGTTGTAAACCAAAGGCAAGGCATCTGCCGACATTTCTGAATAACAAAACCTTATTTGGTCATTGTAAAAAACATGTAAAACATCAAAAATATTTAATAATCATAATGAACTAAATCCTGACTAAATCCCTTGTTCTCTGCGACCCAGTTTGGTTGCATATCTGCAGCACTAAGCATCGGTGTAGCTGCAATATATTTCTTTTTTCTTTCAAATCCGAAATTCCTGGCACAAGCTCCTTAAAACTTTATGGAAGCTCTTGTATCATACCCACACTCAGATGATGTCTTCCAAATAAGTTAGCATGTTGAATGCGTTTCCAGCAACATCCCCAAGTTCTCCATAACAGAAGTGATGGACAGTCTTGGTCTTATCAGTGGCTCTCTCTAGTGTAATTACTGGGAAACCAAAATGTTCCAAGTCTACAGACTGTGGCCGCTTATTCACTGCACCAGGTACCATACTTTTGGTGCTTTGAGAAAGTACAAAAAGTACAGTACTTCAAGGTTCTGGATTTCCACTGGTGTAAAAACTGGTACAGGCGCCGAATGACATCACAATGCAAGACAGGGTATTTTGTACTGAATTCAAAAAATGCCTGTAGTGTATTATGGGGCTGGACGATGAGTGATATTAATACCAACATCGCATGTTATGCTCATGCAATTCTTACATCACTAGTAAGCCAGATTATGATCAGGCTGTTTCTTACTTTCAATTACATACGATCATTGTAGCACAAGGAGTTTAAGTTTCACGAAAACATTTTTACTCTGTCATAGAAAAAAAAACCTTACCTAGCTCTGAAATTTTAATTCTTATTCATTTTATAGATTAAACTGATTTTTAAACATATTAAAGTTTACCTCCACTGCTTTTGCATTGGCGCTGCATCCGATCTCCAAGACAATCGTAATCATTTTCATCCTTGTCGTTTAAAACACTCCTAGACAAGAAATTTATGAACTCCTTTTTGCTTTATAAATACCTCTAATATTTATTACAACAAAATCACATCACCAGGACAGCAAGCTATATGAATGCTGTCCCAATATATTAAACAAAATACTTTTCAAATTTCTGCATGCAATTCTTATCTTTTTGTTGCATCTGTTCTTCTGACCAGATTGCAGTTTTATTTTTTTACCGTTTAATTTTCTTTTCTGAGTTCATTTGTATTGTGCGTCAGAGGCAGCCTACTTGCTTAACCAATTGACAAAAAGCGTTTGAAGTCCCAAAGTACCAAAGAAATACCCCAGCTGGTACTGGTACTTGACCAGAAGTCAATGGAAAAGGGAAATTACCAAAAGTACGGTACTTGGTGTGGTGGAATAGCACCCTTAAATGCCATGCATTCAGCAAATCTTATCATGAAAATTTCTAAACATTTCTGAAAATACCATATACTGTGCCATAATGTCCAGACAGCACTAAGGTATGAAAAAGCTTGATCTCAACCCGAATTACTATCGCGGTCCTTGTGATGTGAGAATGGCCAGTGCATAACATGCAAAGTCCACACATCATTGCATGAGGTCCAACCCTAATTGTGATGGCAGGTTTGCTGTGCATGAAGATGCCAAAAATGATTGTACTTGTGTCACACGATAAACAACACGTGGTCCACAGACGGGTCCGCTATGCTGTTGAATAGTATGCAGCATGGCTGAAAACTGGTTCCAAAAAATGGAGCTCCTTCAACTGTGTGGAAATGGTTTGGATTTGTGAAATCCAAAGTGGATCAATCTACTGTAACTTGCAAACTTCACAAACATACTGTTCATACAACAAGTGGCAACAACCAATTTTATTTATCTATTATTTGTTTGTATTTGTTGCAAACCAAGCTCAGAAGTGCAGTTAATGACTGAAGTAATAAATGTTCATTTATACTCTAAACTTTATTATTAAAAAAAAAAATTAAAATTAAAATTGAAATGTGCCCAGTGAAGGGTTTGCACCCCATCCTGGGTTGTTCCCTGCCTTGCGCCCGCAGCCTCCAGGATAGACTCCAGACCCCCGTGACCCCAAATGGGATAAGCGGTTACAGAAAATGGACGGATAGGAAATGAAAATTATGAGACTGTTTCTTTTATATGTACACTTTTACATGCCTTAATAATTAAGATTAGTATTATAATGCTGCAATTAGTATACTTGTAAGGATAGAATTGCTTAAGTATTTAAATTGTTAATTAACATTGCTGCATACATTCAAGTTTGGTTGGTTTGTAGACAAGCAAAAAATAAAAAATGAACAGTGTTTTATATCGTGGATTGCGATTCTAACCAAAAACATGATCATGTGACATTTTGGCCAAATCGGCTACCCCCACCTGCATACATCTGCACCCAGGGGCCGGCCTACCTATAGGCAATACAGGCGATTGCCTAAGGTGCCATATGATTAGGGAGCACAAAAGAGTGAGTGAAAAAAATCTGAACTGACTCCTCTGATGGCATTCTGTAACATTACAGTTATTTATACTATTTTTAATATTTCACTACTCTTCTCGTGAAAGAGGCAAGCTAGCTAGTTAGCAGCCAGATACCCTGTGCTACTGAAATGTGGCTAGAACAGCCAGGCCTGCCGGAACCCTAACTAGTGTACACCTCCAGAACCAGCACGCCGACCTGGCAAGGCGCATATATATGTACATACTCAGTGCGGCTCCTCTAGCGGGATTTATATAGATTTATATGTAGCACAGAGTCTGCCACTACAGATGCCCATCACCAGAGAGAAACGCAGATATCATACCCCAAATCGCGCGTTTCCACCCTAATTTTTGTTTTGACGCAATGCTCTTTTAATATGCACTATTCCCGGAGACCTGGATATATTTACTGCATGAATTTATACACTCCATTCCTGCAGCACAAAGCCCGCCACTACAGATGACGATCAGCCGCACTGATCACCAGCAGCACCTCACTGAAAACGTCGCCTTTACACCTTTATTCGCTTTGACGCAATGCTCCCTTTAATATGCACTTCCCCCAGCAAACGGAACGTATTCATGCAATCCATCCACCTCGGGAGTTATAGCTACACGCCATGCAGCGCTGCTCCCCGCCTACCTGAGCTGCGGCTCATCCGCTTCTCCCACCCCGACGGCAGTTTCTCATCGTCCGCCATCTTGCTTCCGCGTGCTGCCTCCGCGCGTACACACACCCTCTCGCACTTCCGCGCGCGCGCACTTAACTCGTTTCTCCGCTCCTGTCGCTAGGGAGCGGTGCTTCGCTTCCGCGTCGGTGTTTTCGATATTGTCGAGTATGTTCTGTAGGAATTTATCTGTCAGAACGACTGGAAGGTTTTCAGTTATCCCTGTTGCAAGTCATATTCCAGCTTAATATTTTAAAATAAAAACAACATTTTTTCCCTTTTCAAGAAGGATCATGCGGAAAATGTAACGACAGTTCTAGTCGTCACGTCACATTATCTCGCTTTACGGCATTTATGTAAAGGCTCATACACGACAAGTCCCTCCCCGTTTTGAAATACGCTAATGTAATATTGGATAACGGGACGTCAATCACATATAAGACTATCGGATTGGTTGTTTCTTGTAAAAAAGAATATATAGTTGCGTAAGTATTTCTTTTCGACAGATTGTCTGTGTTCCGTTGTTAAAGGTTTGTTTTAATCTGGGTAATTTTGTTGAGCGAGACTTAATAATAAGGTGAATTGTTCAGTTTTCAGTGAGTATACGTGCTTGTTACAGATGTGTGCATATGTCGCCTTTCCTAATAAAACGAAGACAATCGATAAACCGTGTTTGCGTTTAAATGCATGCAAACACATTATTCAAGTTATAGGTAGCTACTTGCGGTGACAGGAAACGTTTAACCCCATGCTCAGATATTTTAAACCTGATGCTAGCCACTAAATGGCCAGTTCAACATGTATTTTTCATTTTTCATTTCAGGACCGACGTGACAATGATTGAAGTGGTTTGCAACGACCGCCTGGGAAAGAAAGTGCGGGTGAAGTGCAAGTATCCTTGTCATGTCAGAATGGCTGAAGCTCATGGAATGATGATGATGATGATGATAATTGAATGATGTTCATTGTAATACATGGTCACACATTCAAGAAGGGTGCTGGAGAGCTGTATTACCGCTAAATGAAATTGTGTGTGGAGTGCATATTTGCCCATGAAGTTCTCCATTAAATTATTGTATTTAATATTGGGAATGTGAAGATGTAGCCTTTGTTTGTGGCCATTATGGTTAAGCTGGTCTCAAATTTGTATGCACGTTGCACTCGGTTTTGGAGGGTTATCCCACTGTCTACCTTAGCCCGGACCTCCAGCCCGGAGGATACCATTGGAGATCTGAAGAAGCTGATAGCCGCCCAGACTGGCACCAGATGGGACAAGATTGTACTGAAGAAATGGTGAGGAGCCCTTCGTCCGCTGTGCTGGGCTGAAGTACAGATGCTCCTCGCTCTGTGATAGTGCGACTCTGCGATGGTGCGATGCCAATACACACTTCATAGTCTCCTCTGACCTGTGGTCTGTTCCTGGGCTGGCTGTATGCCCCTTGATGCTATTTACTGATGCTTGGTGATGACAGCATTCACGCAGTCGTCCAGTCTCTGTATGGATCACATGCGTAAACATCTCATGCAGTGTTTTAACAACGTATCATAGGATGTTTTCTTCTGTGTTTAACCAGATAAACTTGTGTTCATTTATTTACTTTTTAATCACTGGTATTTAGTCATAGTAACTATTTGTTTACTTATTCAGCGACATTAGTTATATTCTTATTTGTCATATTCATATTCAGCGTACGATATTTTTCTACTTAAGATGGGTTATGTTCTGATAAACCCCGTCGTAAGGTGAGGAGCACCTGTACTGTGAACGGGAAGTCAGTTCTGAGGAAGATGGCTTTGGGTGCAGAAAAATCCATCTGTCTTCCATAACCCTGAATGGTGTGCCATTGTAGCATAGCAAAGACACATTATGGGCAGTTTTCTAAGTGCCAAAGGATGGGGTGCCTGGATGTACTCCATGCAGAAAGCAGAATCATAGAGCAGATGATAAATGATACAAATACCAAATGTATTTATGCCCTTCCTTTGGTATTCAAACTAGGGATGGGCCGATCCACATTTTTTCAGTTCCGATTCCAATACACAACTGCTGATACCAATACAGAATCCGATACAAGAGCTCTTTTTACTTTATATATATATATAATATTGTATGAATATTTATACTTTATATATACAGTGGAAACCGCATATAGTGATCATGTCTGTCTGGGTGAAATTAATCACTATAAGCGAATGATCATTATAACCATTTTTTTTCATAGTGTCCAGCAGATTTCCATCTAATTGATATTTGTATATTTATTGCATGGATCTAAGGTGATAGAATGCACAGCATCGCTATTTATTGAATTTTATTGACTCTTACAAAATACAGTACAGCTGTTTACTACTCTTTTCAAATTACGGTTCTGTACAAATTAAATTCCTGAACTGTATAACTCTGTTAATACAGTAGTATATATGAAATATAGCTCATTGTGGTTTTGCTGCTGTCTGTTTTTGGCAGTTTATCATAAGATTTGATAAGTATTATTCTATTTAAATTTTTTTTTTTGAGAGGAAATGACCTTGGTTTTCCCGTCATGTTTTCTGTGCACGCAGCAGCTAGCTAGCCAGAAGCAGATGGGTTACCGCCAGGCAAAGTAGGCTTATCAAAGTAAAAAAAAAAAAAAAAACTAATTACTGTAGTTAAATATTTCTGTATGTTGTCATGTATAAAAAAGCCAAAGTGAACACTCTAAGGGAACCTGAGGCCTATAAGCAAATTAAACAGTATCTGTACAGGAAAGATTCTCTCCCAAGATTTTTGATCCATATAAGTGGTTGATCATTATAACCATGATCGCTGTAAGTGGTTTCCATTGTACTAATATTTTATAAGCTAGTACATATGGAAAAAATTGTATGCCAACAATTTTTAAATTAGGCTATTGGAACAGTACGTTATGTATGTTTCTATCTCGGTTGTACATCTTGTTTTAAGCGTTTTTGAGGCATTTGCAGTTCAGTCTGAATATCTTCCAGGACAGTAATGCAAGTGGGGATTGCATAAAACGCTCCACAGTGTTTCTCCCACTGGCCACAGGCTCACTGACACTTCACTGCGATCGCAGCCCCTCCTGTATCACAAGCTGCACTGAGCGCGCAGATCAGCCCCAGCCAGCGACTCCCAAACCATCTACTGCTTTTCCGTATTACTCACGTTGTCTCGCGTAATCGCCTGAGCTTTGTTTAGGGGGATTTTCCACTAACGCCGCTTCCACCTCTCAAAACTTTGTATTTACAAAGATTGCAAATCACTGTGCTACTAGTTGTTAAAAGCGTAAGATACTTCCAGATCACCCTCTTATCTGATGTTCTAATGCTCCTCCTACTGCGAAGGGTATGCGTATGACGTCACAGAAGGCAGAAGTCACCACTCATGAGCGGCAAAAAACTGAGTGGCAGCGTTGGTGTTCAGCTTGAATGCTGCTAGAACACATCTAAAATGGGGAAGAGCTGCCGTGTGATTGATTGTACTAATCGATTTAACAAGAAATAGGAGCTATCATTTTACAGACTGCCGAAAACGAAATAAGTATGTATCAGACGTGGATCAATCACATATGGCCGATACCCGATCCCTCTAGTAGGTGGACCGGCGCTGATACTGATCCTGAATATCGGATCGGTGCACCTCTAATTCATGCCAATACAAAGTAATATGTAACACTCAATTTGTAAACTTCATTTAGTAGTTGAAAAAATAGTATGTGGTTCCATTTGTCTAAAAGCATCATAATGTTTTAGTAATATCTAGATGCAGTACGCCAAAGGTAGTTTCTTACCCTGAGAAGGAGCGTTGAATCTGAATGTTCAAGGTTTGAAAAAGAAATATGTTTAGTTTTGCATTTGAAATATCTATGCTATGGAGAGAAATGCTTTATGGAATGTCTATATAACGAAATCCACCTCAGGTGGTAGTAATTCAAAGCTTCTTTGTATCGTCACAGGTACACAATCTTCAAGGACCATGTATCTCTGGGAGATTGTATCCTTCCTTCTAAGTGTCTTGTAGAATGGGCTACTTGAGTTCTGCTTTTCCTAATGCTTTTATACAAGTTCGGGGTGTAATGCCTTACCTCGTTCATTTGCATTGAGCGTGTCATTGTAATAAGGTAGGGCCAGAACCATGTAATAATAGTAAAAGCCCCTTTCTTAGCTGGGCAGCCCTTAACGTTGCACGCTACAGACGAAATCCATGACGGAATGAACCTGGAGCTATACTACCAGTAGAAGAGGATAAACAAGCAAGACTGAGCCCAGTGCTGCCAGCACAAAAGCTCATTAGTCTCTCACGACTGCTAAGGGACAAACTGTCCTAGAAGAATTTTTTTTTGTTATGGATGAGTCATTTTGTTTTGATATCTGATAATAAAATGGGTATTTATGTAAAGTCTGAGTTGAATGTTTGCTGGTTAATGCTCATTTCATTTTCAGTGCTGTTATTTTCTTGGTTTTCTGAATAAATTGCGACAATACACTGAAACAACAGCACTGTGCTCCTAGTCTCAAATGAGAGAGTCAATACACAAGCCATGTCAGAACCGCAAACACTTATGTAGTGGACAGTGTGAGATCCGGTTTTGCCACAGAGGCATGCCTTGTGCATGGAGTGTATGCATTCCTGGGACACATTAATGTTGGCATTGTGATAATCTCAGAAATAGGGGTAATTTATTGCCAGCTGGGTATCCAAAGAAATACCAGTTCTATTGATTACATTCAGGAAGTTTACAGAGTTCTCAGGAAAGACAGCTTGTTGACATCTGTCAGAACATAGTCCTGGGTGATGATCCAGTCCAGTAGCTGCAGGCTGTAACATTGCTAAGATGTAGTCCTTATTTTTCAGTGATACATTTTGTCAGTTGTTGTTTATTATTATTATTATTATTATTAATAAAGCATACAGGTAGTAACCTTTGTTTTCCCCCAATGCTAGTAGAAGACAGAATATAACTGGAGAGAGGCAGGACTGTAGATGCCTGAGTCATCCTGAGTGGATGACAGAGCTGGCACACGTATAAGTGTCATCTACAGATGTAAATAGTTTGAGATGGGTATGATATAACAGGCTGTGGGGCTAGAGGTCTGTGCAGGCCTGGCCTCAGTGGGGGCTGGAGGTCAGTGGAGGCCTGGACTCTGGGGGCTGGAGGTCTGTGGAGGCCTGGTCTCAGTGGGGGGTGGAGGGCTAGAGGTCTGTGGAGGCCTGGCCTCAATGGGGGCTGGAGGTCTGTGGAGGCCTGGCCTCAGTGGGGGCTGGAGGTCAGTAGAGGTTGTTACTTTTTAACTGTTATTCAAACATGATGTGAAAAATTCCCATTTTGTATTGTAAAGTGTCACAGTAATCTATACGTGCGTTAGACCGTTGTAATATTGTTGCTTGCTGTCTATGGAGCCGCTAAAAGGTCAGGGTGAGAAAATATTTTTTGACATAGTTTTGCGATCCCACTACACTTGCCTATTTGCTATTTGCTGCAACGTAACAGCAAGGATAAACATAAATAATACAGACATCCTGTAAAGTAAGATTTATGCATTAAACTATAGGGGACAATGTACACTGTGTAACCTTCATATTATGTTTTTTTTTACATATTTATTAATAATTTGTGTCCATTCACCACCAGTGAATATAATCAAGACAGCTGGGTTATTGAATGTGAAGTGCACACACAGTCTGAAATATATTATAAACACTGAAAGATCACAGTCGGAAACGTGCATATACCTCAGTTTTTGAGTTAAGGTTTAAATTCGAACCTGCTGTCTGAAATATTTCAGTATAGAGCCACATATCCCCACTTACATCATGAAGCGAGAATACCAGGGAAGTTTACCTAAAACTGATTTCGGGTTTAAGCCTTAATTATGACGCCATGGTAAAGTAAACTTTACATTCAGTTTTCCAGCTGTAATATCTTTCAAAAGCAAGCAACACCCCCTTGGGTTTCCAGATCTTCCCCTAGATTTTCCAGATTCTCTTTACAAGTGAATTTTAATATTTCAATGTTTGTGTGCATTTCACGTTCAATAGCCCAGCTGTCTTCTTTAGTCACTGGTCGTGAATGGACAGAGTTTAATTCTTAACGCACATTTACCCCTTGTGTATTTTACTTCTTCCTTTCTAAATTCTAGAATCTATAGAATTTAACCTCATTTTATGAAAATGGACTGGGGTCACTTCGACCCGAAAAATAACAAAGGGGTTAACTGGACATGTCTGTATCGTTTAGGTCAGGGCTATTCAACTCTGGACCTCGATTCCAAATCCAGGCTGTGGTTTCAGTTCTACCAGGTGTTTCGTTTCATAAGTACTGATTCGGATTGGCCAGAGGCTTCACACCTGGCTGTCAGGTGAAGGAAGTCTGGAAAATCAGCAGGGCTCAGCCCTTGAGGACCATGAGCTGCATAGCCCTGGTTTAGGTTTATACTTATTACTCCATTAATTCTATGTTTTGTACTATAAACAGACACAGTACCATCACCAGGAGCAGGAAGTTTGAACACATAACCCCTGTTCTTAGTTCCCTGCATTGGCTTCCTGTTAGGTTCAGGTCTGACTGCAAAGTTCTCCTGCTTACATATAAGGCACTTAAAGGTCTATCACCTGCCTACCTGACAGAGTTACTTGAAGTTTACAAGCCGCATCGTCCACTCAGATCACAGAATGCAGGTTTCCTT
>JAAGVU020000092.1:41841-58023 GCA_011763525.2 Mormyrus iriodes | reverse complement strand
CACCAGCTCGGGCTCCTTTCCCACTAGAGAGGTTACCTTCCAGTATCTCTCTACCTCCCGCACCAGCTCGGGCTCCTATCCCATTAGAGAGGTTACCTTCCAGTATCTCTCTACCTCCCGCACCAGCTCGGGCTCCTATCCCATTAGAGAGGTTACATTCCATATGCCTATATACAGATTTGACCGTCAACGATTGGTCCGCCTAGGCCCCTGTCTTCAATTGCCACCTGATGTACATCGCACCTGAGCCCCACGGCTACTCCTGCAGGTGGTGGGCCCACAAGAGGGTGGACCCATGTTCTCCTTTTGGGCTATGCCCAGCTAGGCCCTATGGGTAAAGGCCCGGCCACCAGGCGGTCTCCTACAAGCTCCACCCCCAGGCCTGGCTCCAGAGCGGGGCTCTGGTCTCCCCAGTCCAGGCAGGGTCACATTGTCTTTGCTTCCATTTTCCATAGGGGTCTTTGTGAATATTTTACTATATAATTTTTAAAATAAAGTCTTCTGAAATTGGTACTTCTTCATTAAGACCTTTTGAAAAACATGTGCTGCCAAAATTGACAGAAATTTATATTGTCAAAGTCAGTTCATCTGTTAGGAAGCTCAGTACCATATATCACTTACTATATCCTGAGTCTGAAGGTATTTTACTGAATAGTTTTGAAATGAATGCCCTCTGAAACTGGTACTTTTTCATTAAGACCTACTGTAAAAGAAACGCATTTTCTACTATATAGACAGCAGTGTATCTTGTCAATGTCAATGCATCTGACAGGAAGCTCATGCATGCAGTTTCCACAAGGGCACCTGGTGAGGACAAAATATATATACTGACAGTCACTGATGTAAGGTTAATTATTCCTAGGAGGCTATGGAGGGGAGTCCTGTTCAGGGGGCGTTTCCTGAAAGCTCCCGTTAGCAGCTTACATAGCTGGAACCGTTCAGTTGCATGGATCCAACTATGTAAGTGGCTATATTGTTAGCGCCTGTGCTTTTGGGAAACATACCCCAGGTTCACAGGGAAGGAGTAAACAGCACGAGGACAATGATAAGAGGCTTCTGTACTGCCTGTACTATACCTTTGATGAGCTAAACAAATATCTAATTGATACTGAAGTCAAAATTGAAAGTAGACGCAAGAATTCATTATAAACAGCAGCTTCACAAGCTGCTCTTAATAAAAACGGTAAAATCATTCATTGACTGAGATGCAAAATAATTGCAATGTACTTGTTACAATGCTAAAAACAAAGTTATGACTATGCTGACATTGTGCCTAGGCGGCAGTGGGAGTTGCAAAAACAGTGATAGAGTGGAAAGAGTGCAGTACATACATAGGCCAGTAACGTGTGTATTATCATTATCAAATATGACATACTGTGCATAAGTGTACGTGCTATATTTTAACACGACTGGCAGCACAGTAGGTTTGTTGACACCAGCATCACCACAAACACGTGAGTAATGTGTTAATGTGCTATTATAGCACTTAGTGATGGGAATTTTGAGTCCACCAAAAAAAAAGGGAAAATGGTACGAATCATTCTCAGGCCAAATAATCGGGTTGTAAATAAACCTGTTAAATTACTCCTGGGCATTTTTCAACCACACCAGGTTCAAACACTGTAAACACCAGAGAACAATTTCAAATACTTAAAAAAGGCATTCCATGGTACCTTTAAATTATTGCCCTATTTAAGGCGGCACGGATCCTTGGAATAAGAAGCTAGTGAATGAGTAGCCAACTTCAGCCTCCTCTGATTCAGACAGGATAAGAAACGTGTAATTTCCCCAAATTCCCAGAGATAGCGAAGATAAAATTAATCCTGTCCAGATGTTATCATCAGGGTTAGCACATCTAAAAAGCAAATTACCATCGAATTTCCGTTCTGTTTTTGGGAGACCTATCCCATTAACATGCTAATCATCTAATACAAAAACAGAACCTTCTCCTTCCCAACCATACTGTAGCTCACACATCGGTGTAGCACGGCTCTGCACCTGCTGGAAACCTTGCTGCAGAACAGGAAGCAGGTGTATGTTTTCCAACATTTACTTGGAAACTCAGTACCCATTCAGGCTCCATTTTAGCAGAAAAATGCTGTTTCTGCCATTTGATAAAGAGACCTGCCTCGATTTGATATGACCTCATTACCAATTTGGGCTGGACTACCATTACCAGAAGTTTTCACTGAAACAGAGAATGTAACTTGCTCATGAATTTTTAATATGGAGGCTTGTAATAATTACAGACAAGGCAGATTTGGACTGGGTTAAAATTATATACCTGATAGGGAATCACTTCAATTACATTACATCCCCAGGTAAAGCTAATATCGTTTGAAAAGGGCTTAACTATACCTGCTAGTTATACCTTAACTAGATCAATGATCTGACTGTTACCTATAGCCAAGCTCATAAACACACACCCAATAGGCTAACAATGTTACTATTAATGAAATTAAAGAATGTAAGTCATATTAACACATATAACTGACTGGCAGATGAAGCCCCCTGCAAGGAAGGACTCTTACCTGGGTCAGCTGATCTGCAGGTGACAGATCGCTGATTCTTGTCCTAAAACGAGAAAGTGCACATTTCTCACTGCAAGGCCTGAGTGATCACACAGTGATTATGTTCACGAGCGTCAGAGACCTACCTTTCTCATGGTGCCAGGGAGCTCTGAAAGACACATAGCAGAATTTGTGTTAAGGGTAGGGCGCTATTGTAAATATGTTAAAGATATTGCAGAAAATGATGTACATGCTGCAGTACTGAAATTCAGAATGCACAGTGGAAAATGCCATATGACAAAACCAATGTACAACAGCAAACACTTCTTGAAGAGATTGAATGAGCAGGTGTACATACCTGAGTTTTTCCCACAGGGAGCAACACGCCCTAAACACTCCTTGTGTGCTGGTGCCTTACAACGAGTGCATCGGTAGCCCTGGAAGAAGATCCCTCTGAGAAGGAGCGGGAGAAGACGTATATTCAGATTTCATAAAAAGTGTTTTATCTGTATGACAGCTCGACTGATACTGCAGATGATACAGGCACTTAGCCCATCCACATAAAATGAATTAATACTATATGGAATGACAATGCGAAAAGTTAACCATTTTCTCTTCTTGTAATGTTTAGTTTCTTCATCCAAATCTATCAGTCTCTATGTCTTTTCCTTCATCTGTCTCTCAGCTCTCACCTAAGCAGCATCTGACATGCCCTGCAGGATGTAGTCTCCTCAAAGCAGTGCATCTGGAAATCATGACTGTTGGCTGTGTTGTTCTCTGGAAACATGTTTGACCTGGGAACGCAGAAAGTAAATCCTACTATACAATGAATTATGCATGTATGAGATTTCCAACCTAGTTCCAGTAAACTATGCCCCCCTTGTACATGTCCCTTGTTGTGATCCAATCGGCCTTTCAAACCCAGTTCCATTAAACCATGCCCCTCTGTGCGCGCCCATTGTTGTGAAACAATTGGGTTTTCCAACCTAGTTCCACTAAACCACGCCCCTCGTGATCTGTTCAGCCCGAGGGACATAGGCTCACATTGTGACTAGTTGTACCAAATAAAACCCCAATAGTGAAAACTCGAGTGATCATAAACCGACTGGTTCTTAATATGTACCTTAGCTACATTAACCAGGTAGTTTTCTTCATTTGACATCAGTTTATAATGACAGCATCCAAATTATGACTGACGGCACACAAATAATGCTGTCAACTTAAAAATGACAAAATTAGCTATAACAAGAAACATTAACGACACTGAAAGAAACAGTTCACTAAATTATGCTTGTTTTTCAATCTGTAATGCTATCCGTTACACAATGCAATAAATGACTTTCAATACTGCTGTTTCACATGGTAAGACTATTAATTGTAAGCCAACTGTACCAATGTGTTTGTGTGTGTGTATCTATATATGTTTCACTGAGAGGGACGCCCCCAACTCTACACTGCATAGAGATGACATCGCTCATGGGAGTTTTACTTTTACAAACATGTTCTGAGGGCAGAAGAAACAATGATTGGTTCAGAGTGATAACTAATGAAATTGTAGAGGAGGTGGGTCAAAGCAACTAGAGGAGGTGGGACCAAGACATCTGATTAGTTGGCCCCACCTCCTCTAATCGCTTGGACCCACCTCCTCTACAATTTCATTGGTTATCACTCTGAACCAATCATTGTTCCTTCTGCCCTCAGAACATGTTTGTGTAAGTAAAACTCCCATGAGCGATGAGATTCTTACAATGGACCAACATGAGAATAGCATTACAGTTTGGTGAGATTAATGAAGGACTAGACAGATGAGGAGTAATCCATACAGATGTATAAAGACATATTGTCATAATGGACCATCATTATTGTGTGATTACAATCACAACCAATCAACCAATCATAGCAGTGTAGAGTTCATAGCATCCTTCCCACTTTCCCTCAGAGACTTGCGATCCACATTTTGTGGGCGGCATGCTCTGTAGATTTTGCTGACCAGGCGGGCAAATGTTTTCAAATTTTTAGTACCATACTCTGAATGAAACCCTGATTTGCATAAGTAGCCATGGGAGATGTGAGGATCAACTTACAGAGCCATTTGAAACTGCTCCAGCCATTTTTTCTTCAGTTCTTTGGTTTTGAAGTAGAGATCAAAACTGTACTGTCCGTATGAGTCTATCAGATAGAACATGTGGGACCACTGCAAAGTAGAAAGAGAAATGAAGAACATGTGGGACCACTGCAAAGTAGAAAGAGAAATGAAGAACATGTGCGACCACTGCAAAGTAGAAAGAGAAATGAAGAACATGTGCGACCACTGCAAAGTAGAAAGAGAAATGAAGAACATGTGCGACCACTGCAAAGTAGAAAGAAGTGTACCTGTGTGTGTAACACTGTGTACCTGTGCATGTAACACTGTGTACCCGTGTATGTAACACCATGCATCTGTGTGTGTCACGCTGTACCTGTGTGTGTCACGCTGTACCTGTGTGTGTTAAGCGGTACCTGTGCATGTAACACTGTATCTGTGTGTGTAACACCGTGTATCTGTGTGTGTAACACCGTGTACCTGTAACACTGTACCTGAGTGTGTCACACTGTACCTTTGCATGTAACACCGTGTACCTGTGTGTATTACGCTGTATCTGGATGTGTAACACTGTGTACTTCTGTGTGTAACACCGTGTACCTATGTAACACTGTACCTGTGTGTGTAACATTGTGTGTCTGTGTGTAACACCGTGTACCTGTCTGTGTAACACTGTACCTGTGTGTGTAACACTGTGTAACAGAAGTACAGGTTACAGCTGAGCATGAAAGTCAGACAGGAAACCAACCAGAGAGACTCGAAGGGGGCAAAGGGAAAGGGGAATATGAGTAAGCAGTAAATTAGATGTGGACAAATGGTACAAAGAGGCTCCCCACCTTCTTGTTCTCCTTCTCGCCCATGGTCTCATCACGGAGCTGATAGTTATGTAGCTCGATGAGCTCCTTCAGCTCCATGGTATCGCCACTCTTTTTTTTACACACCAGCATAGCTTTGTCAAACAGGAAAGCATACCTGAGAATGAAGAATGAAAATCGTGAAAACCTTCACTTTGCAAATCACCTTCAGCATCTCTGACAACCTGCTCACCAAATGAAGAGCTCAGCTCTATCCTAGTGAAAAGTCAAGGAAATACATTTTATCACTATTATTATTACTCACAGTTCTGGTAGGTTTTTGTTTCACTTTCCCATTACCTGTCCTGTTTGGACTTCTTCTCTATGCTGGAGATCTTCAGCTCACCATCTATCTTGGGGCGACCAAAGAGAGCCAGAGACTGGGTCTAAAGGACAGAAAAGGGAGGGTGAACAAAAGTCAAAGTCTCTCCTCATTGTACCCCCAATTTACATCCGAGGTCTATAGTAAATAATACACACTGATGGAGAGACGCCTGAAAGTGGACGTAGGAGGGTGTTAGCAGTGTATCGCTTAGTGTAACAGGCACAGGAGAATGGGCAGCGCAGCCGGCCCCATAACGACCCCACTATCCATATCTAACCTGTATTACAGTATGCTTACAGTAATGTGTATGTGATGGTCCATAGTAATTAATATACACTGATGGAGAGACCCCTGAAAGCGGATGTAGGAGGGCGTTAGCGGTGTATCGCTTAGTGTAACAGGCACAGGAGAATGGGCAGCGCAGCCGGCCCCATAATGACCCACTGTCCATGTCTAACCTGTATTACAGTATGCTTACAGTAATATGTATGTGATGGACAGCTACAATTCAGGTGCCTTCATCTTTCTCAGCTTCCAAGGTTTACTACTGCACGTATCTTTTGATTTGCAATCCGTACCATATTTTTCATGAAGTTAAAGTGCAATATCTTTTTAGTATAATTATGATTTTCTAGTTATGTTATTATTTGCTGTAGAATACTGAGTATATATTACAGTACTTGTACTTATGTCTTGCCTCTCCTCTATGACTATCAAGATATGTCCAGTTTGACTGGCATCTGGTGGTCCCAGTCCCAAATGTGAACACAAGTCGACAGATACCTAAATATTATTTTCATATTTTTCATGAGCAATGTCTGTACCCAATGAGCCCCAGACTTATAATATACCTTTTACTTATGGATCATGACAAAAGTCCGTCCCCATTGGGTCTTTCATCGAGAAGATTTCCTTAAGGTCCAAGACTGTTGCATTTATTTAGATTTATCCCATTTTCATTTGCAATTTACATATCATTTAATGCACCCACCCATAAATCCATCCATCTATCTGTCCAAGTGTCCATTTTCTGCCACTTATCTGGGTCTGGGTCGCAAGGGCAGCAGTCTGAGCAGGGATGCCCAGACCTCCCTTTCACCAGCTCCACCAGGGGAATACAAATAAAATCTCTCCAGCATGCTCTGGGTCTGCCTTAGGGTCTTCTTCTGGTTGGGCATTCCCGAAGCACCTCCCCAGGGAAGAGTCCAAGAGGCATCCTAGATATATGTCCAACCTACCTCAGCTGGCTCCTTTCAATGCAGAGGAACGGCAGCTCTACTTTGAGCCCCTCCCGAATGTCCAAGCTCCTCACCCTCTCTAAGGCTGGGTCCAGACACTCTGGAGAGAAAGCTCATTTCTGCTGCTTATATCCATGATCTCATTCTTTTGGTCACTACCCATAGGTCGTGTAAATCAGTAAATCAATAGCTTCGATTTTCTACCCAGTTCTCTCTTCACCATGACAGACCGGCTGCATAACTGCTAATTCTGCCTCAAGCAGCTTGTCGATCTCCTGCTTCATTCATCCCTCACTCGTGAACAAGATCCTGAGATTCTTATACTCTTCCGCTTGAGGCAGTAACTCATCCCCAACCTTTTTCCATTTGAGAACCATGACCTCAAACATGGAGGTGCTGATTCACTCAGCAACAAATTGGCCCAGTGCACCCTGAAGAAGCAAAGACATGATCCTAAGGTAATTGAAACAAATCCTCTCAACACCTTAGCTGTCATGATCGCGGGTCTGATGGCGAGGCATGACGCAGGCACGGAGAGATTCATCCAATGCAGGAATGTTTATTAAGACCAGAGCTTACGGGGAAGCAGACAGGGCACAGCACACTACGTCACAACATCAATGACCCGACACTGAAGCACAGGACTGGGGAACTCTTATACAAGGCACATAAGGGAAGGAACAAGGGGCACCTGTGACTGATTAACAAAGGGGCAGGAACACAAGGTAATCACAACGAGCAACAGGCGTGGCTGATTAGCAGCCCCGCCTGCGGGAAACACAAGGAGTACACTGGTAGGGCGGGGCTGGATGTGACATCAGCTGTGCCTAAAAATTCTATCCATAAAGGTCATGAACATAAATGGTTGACAAATGGCAGCCCTGGAGGAATCCAACACCCACCAGGAATGAGTCTGACCTACAACAGGCAGTGCTCCAGTTTTACAGGGATTTAATGGCTCATAACCATGGATGCTGCACCTGACACTCCCAAAAAACCCCGTACAGGACCCCCTCAGGGACATGCGTTTTTCAAGTTCACACAATACTTGTAGACTGGTTGGGCAAAGTACCATGAACCCTCCACTATGCTTGTAAGGTTAAAAACTTGGTCCAGTTTTCCATGACTAGGATGGAATCTGCATTGCTCCTTCTGGACCTGAGGTTTTACCAATTGACAGACCCTCCTCTCCATGACCCTGGCATAGACCTTCCTAGGGAGGCTGAGGAATGTGATCCCCCTGAAGTTGGAACACATCCTCTGGACCCCTTTCTTAAAGACTGGGACCACAACCCCCGTCTACCAATCCAAAGGCACTATCCATGACTTCCACACAATGTTTAAGAGGCATGTCCTCTAAGACAGCCCAACAACATAAAGAGCCTTAAAGAACTCAGGGCAAATCTCATCCAACCCCAGGGAATTAACACTGAATAATTTTTTGACTACTTCAGTGACCTCAACCCTAGTGACTGGCAAGTCCTCCTTGGAGTCTTCCAGCCTTACTTCCTCCAAGAAACACACGTCATTGAGATGCAAGGAGTCTTTGAAATCCTTCTTCCTCCACTCAGCAATGTCCCTAGTTGAGGTCAACAGTTTTCTATCCCTGCTGTAAACAGCATGGGCAAAGCACTGTTTCTCCCTTCTAGGCATAGCCAAAGGATGGAGGAGTCCCAGTTCAGTGACCTCAAGATTGCGTCTTTGCTTTTTGCAGATGATGAAGTCCTGTTAGCATCATCGGGCTGTAACCTGCAGCATGTACTGCTGCAGATTTTAGCTTAGTGTGAGTTGGCCGGGAGAGGATCAGCACCTCCAAGTCTGAGGCAAGTTTAAGTATCTCAGGGTATAGTTCAAGATGAAGGAAAAGACCGGCGAATCGGTGTAGCGTTGGCAGTAGTGCGGATACTGTACCATTCTGTTTTGGTAAAGAATGAGCTGAGCCGGAAGTCAAAGCTTTCAATTTACTGATTGATCCATATTCCTACCCTGACCTATGGTCATGAGCTCTGGGTAGTGACCGAAAGAATGAGATCGCGGATACAAGCGGCCAAAATAAGTTTCCTCCGCAGAGTGTCTGGGCTCAGCATTCGGGCAGAGCTCATAGTAGGGCCACTGCTCCTCTGCATCGAATGGGTTTGAGGTGGTTCGGGCCTCTATCTAGGATGCCTCCTGGATGGCACGTCCAACCCAGAGGAGGCCCCAGGGAAGACGTAGGACACACTGGAGATATTATATCACTCGGCAGGCCTGGGAGAACCATGGTATTCTCCTGTTGGAGCTGGAGGAGGTGACTAGTGAATGGATGGTGTGGGCATCCCTGATTAGACTACTGCCCCTGCAATCCGACCCTGGATAAGCGGCAATAGATGGATGGATGGATGGATGGATGGATGGATGGGGGGATGTTGGGGATTATATTATCCATATGAAAACTGGTACTAATACTCTCAGAAAAGCCTTCATTTCCGTACTTGATTCAGTTGGTTTTACCACTACTCATCTGTTTAACCACACTCTGGAATTGGTTCTTAACTATGATATTTGTGTGCAACGTGGGAATTCTCCCACTAAACTCTGCCATCTCGGACTATGCATTAGTTACATTTGAGATTCAGACAAGTACTATGACACTGTTTGCTTCTAAGCACCACATTAGTCAGTCTTTCCATTCTTGCAGCTATCGTCAATAAACTTCCACACACTTCATGTGCATTACAGCCCACTAGTGTTGCTGAACTGAAACTTGTGTTCCAAATAGTTCAGCAGGCATTTTGTAGCAGTCTTGACTGTGGTGCTCCATTAAACAAAAACGAAAATGGCTTAGAGACAAGAAATACGCACCTTGAAATACAGACCAAACACAACCCTTGTGTATTTTACTACTTCTGTTCTAAATTCTAGATTCTATAGAATTTAACCTCATTTTGAAAACGAACTGCGGTAACTTCAACCCCAAAAATAACACAGGGGTTAAGCAAGCTACATGTAAGCTCAAACATAGGTGGTGCATCACTAAACTAAAGGTTTTCCAGACTGGTAACACTTTACTTAAAGCACTCATGTATAATGCATTATAATGCATTCATAAAGAATTATTGATATGGCTATAAATATTTATAAAAAGGCATAACACATTATAGCCATGTTTATTATGCAGTGTCATCTATAATGCACTATAAATACCTTCATAATGCATTATAATGGCTTATAATGAAGGAGAAACTAAGGCATCCGCTAAATAAATAACTGTAATTGTAAGGAACCGTACCATGTTCTCAATGGATAGCTGGAATGTGGTGATTTGCCGCATGATCTCATTGTCTCGTTTAACTTCATTCACACATTGTGCCAAGTCCTGTAAGACACACATGACAGACGCTATTACTTGTAAGCAAACAGAAGGATGAGATGACAACTGAATATGCACAGAGAAGATGAACAAATAAGTGACAGGTTGAATATGTACAGAGAAAAGAAGATGGACAAAGATGAGAGTAAATGTAGAAGATGAATCGGTAAATCAGAGCGATACTAAGCACATTTTTGAATGTCAGGGACTTACTCTCATGGCATCGAGAGCAGTACGCAGGTTCTCCTTCTCAGCTGGGTTGGATGTGTGCTTCACAAGCTCCTGAGAGCATAATAAAAGGGTCTGTGCAATGTAATTCTTGTATAAGATACACTGTCATTGAAATGCTAGTGTTGTACCTGTAAAAGAAGATGGTATTTCAAGACCCTCTGCATGGGCACCATTAGAAGATCTCGAAGAGAAAACCTTCCACTGTTTGCTCTTTTGGAACACTCCTGAGACAGAGGACAGAGAGAGAGCAATTTAGGCTGCACTTATAGATGGACGTTGCCTTCTTAAAGATTGACGTTGGCTTTCCGTGTGAACATCTCCTACCTCTAGCTTCATTCGAACATCCTCCTTCATATTGGCCATCTTATCCAGGTGCTTTGTGGCTGATTCTACTTGGCTACAGTAGCGTCCATAAAGTAATAACCTGTGGATGCAGAATGGCCGAGTGGTCTAGTTCTTCATATTTCTACCATGTGCATATTCATACTGGAGGCCATAAAGGATACAACCAGTATTTTAAGAGATGCTAAGAAAGATAAGATGGAACTTTACTGATTCCTTTGAAGGGAAATTTCTTTGAACACTAGCACAGAAAGATATACAATAAAATAAATAGAAAGGATAATCAGTAATAAGTTGCTCCATTATGGTAAATATAGTGCAAATGGCTCTTGTGCAAATGGTTGTTTATATCACAGCTACATAACTGAAGCGATAATCTTGATAAGTCTTGATAAGTAGTTCATTATTTGAATTAGTTGTTTGTACAGTGCTGTGCAAAAGTCTTAGGCAGTCAAAGAAAATATTCAAGACTATTTATCTGGGTAGTAAGTGCACATTTGCTCAGAAAAAAGCAATATTTAACATTAGAACATAGGCAAATTATCAGTGATTCAATAAAAACTAACATGAATCTCTCCTGTTCTCCAAAAGCTGCTGATATTTTCCTGGATGACTAGATGAACACAGTTTCAGTTCCCAAACCTGTCCTTCAGGCTACCTCAGTCATTCTATAGATTTGTTGAATTTCACCACCAGGTCAATTAATTAATTAATTAATTGGATTAGTCTAGTTTTCATGTCCTGGGTATGACGTTAAACTGCATCCGTCCCTGCAAGCAGTCCTCCAACTTGCAGAGAAAATTTTGGGGGTTGGTGGCAGCATTGGCACTCCAGCCACCGTAAAACACCTCACGACAGCTCAATTTAAACAGGCACGATATCATTCTGCTCTCCGCAGGAGTAGCTCTGCTGCAGCCGCCCATAAGAAGGCTGCATGCACCATGACGGGGATGGAGGAAAGCCTTCGGGAGCCTCATCCCTGGAAGAGCCGAAACCATCATAGAGCTAATAGGGTCAGACTAGTTGGGGATCAGAGCTGGTGTGGTGCTGAGGCGTCGCCCACTGCATGGCGACACTTGGATCCCAGCTTGAGGCAGCCCATCCAGGTAGGCACGTGGAATATCTTGTCTCTCCGGCAAGATGGCCATCTTCCCCTGCTTCGTGAACTCCGCATTTCAGTGGTGGCACTATCTGAGACCGGGGAATGGCCAGATCTCTGAAGGTGGGTACACCTACTTTTGGTCTGGTCGCTCTGATGGCTGCCATACACAGGGAGTAGCTGTTGCTGTGGCAGATGTCACTCCTTTCAACGAGGGCTTTATGAGACTCAGGCTAAGGCACTCCCTGGGTGTCTTGTCTGTTGTCTCGGTGTATGCTCCAACTGCGGTGAGTGATGTCTCGTTGAGGGAGACATTTTACTCGCAACTTTGCTCGGTGGTTGATGGGTGCCCACGAGGTGACACTCCTCTGGTCATGGGTGACTTCAATGCGACCACTGGCACTGACAGAGCTAGCTATGAGGGTTGTGTCGGACCCCATGGGTCTGGTGATGGGGTAAAAGTGGCTCCAACCTTCCGTGATAAGAACCTGAAGGTTGCTGAGGGTTGTGATGGTGTTGCCAGTGTTCCCAGAAGGAGGTGCTTCATCTCACAGGGCACCCTGGATATTATTGAGAGGAGTCTCAGCACACGACTTGGTGGCAACTCCAGTCTGTACCGGGAACTGAGGAGGATGGCTGTGAGAGCTCTGAAGGCAGATAAGGAGGTATTTGTTAGACGAATCTGTGAGCAGGTGACACACCATCTGTGGTCCAGCGACCCACATCCTGCTTACAGAGGAATCGAAGCATTACATACATCTGAGTCTGTTCCTCGGAGACTTGCAGTCAGGGCAGGTGATGGAACGGTCCTTACGGAAGACACTGCAGTTGTGACCCGCTGGGCCGGCTGCTTTGAGCAGTTGTTTAAAGCTGATCCTCCGGCTAGGATGCTGGACATCTCTGAGTCCACGGTTCTTGAGGCTGATTTTCCAATCAGCTGTGAACCACCCAATCTCGCTAAGATTGCACGGGTGGTGTATCAGCAGGGGGTAGGGAAGGCTGCAGGGATCTGTGGTATCTGGGGTGAACTTCTCCAGGCTGGTGGTAAGGCTGTCCTTCTGGTATTGCAGACAATCTTTGCTTCCATTTGGGAGACAGGCATCATCCCAACTGACTGGAAAACAGGACTTGTTGTCCCTATCTGGAAAGGGAAGGGTGACCGCCTGGATTGTGGCAATTACAGGGAGATAACACTGCTCTCAGTGCCAGGTAAGGTCCATGCAAGGGTCATCCTTAACTGGATCTGTGACCACTTGCCCGCCTGCCAGCAACCAGAGCAGTCTGGTTTTACGCCTAAGAAGTCTACCATCGACCGCATCCTGGCATTGAGGGTTCTCATCGAGCGCAAGCGCGAATATTGGCAGAGGTTCTTTGCAGCCTTTGTCGATTTTAGTAAAGCGTTTGACTCAGTTGATCGAGCTGCCCTGTGGGACATCCTGAGACTTCGCGGGATCCCCCCGAAGCTGCTGGACGTCATGGTCAGCCTGTACACTGGTACTGTGAGTGCTGTGCAGAGTGGAGGAAGAACCTCTGCATTCTTCCCAGTTGATTTGTTTTTGTTTTTGTTCTGAATGGATGATCACCACAAAGATGTGTGTACAAATGTGTGTGTACCTCTCTTTGTATTTGATGAAGATCTGGTAAAGGTTCTCTGCCCCATACAGTTGGATGGAATTTCGAATCTCTTCCAGCAATCTGCGGTGAGTCTCAGCAAGCTCCTGCATCAGTGCAATATTCACAGTGCAGACGGTAAACATTTCACTTGAAAGCAACATACAATATGCACTGAGTGTGACATGAATCAATGCTTGGATGTATGGCATATAAAACAAACATTAGAAATCCATACAACAAAAAACACATAAGTAAAATAATTCTTGTGAAGAGTTTTGGCTTTTCAGGGAACAAAGCACAATTCCTGAAAACCCTGAGGACTGAGAAAGCATTCTCAGAAAGCATAAACAAGCATTTGTTTAGCTCATACATTTTTAAAGGTTCAGAATTCTACACTTTGCAGTAGATAGTAGTATAATTGTAAAGGCTGAAGACTGTGAAAACAAAAGAGGAGAAATAAGCAGATTATGAAGCGACTCACCTCAATGTTGATGAAAATGTTCTCCATGTCTTGTGGCTGTAGGAAACGTTGAAGTGGCTTCATGAAGTGCTGTGAGAAGCAGAGTATGTCACAGATAGCAACTGTTTGTAGCACAGCACATGAACCAGCACTATGACATACTCAATCCTGAAGTATATCACTTAGTGTAGCACTGCAGTTTGTTTTATTTCCAGTGTACCTGTGATAAACTTTTGTTCCTGGTTTTTTTCTTCTTTCTCAAAGCAAATACATATTGGCATTTTTTGTTTATCTATTTTGTTAATATTTTATGTATTTTTAAAATATAATTCTTCATAGTATAAAAAGTAAAGTTTGAATAACATACATTGTTGCTGAGAAAATTATTCATTCAAACTAAATGAAATGAAAAGTTTTTTCATGACTCTGGACTATTGTTTCATCCCCTGGTGATACGATGTTCGTGTGATTGTTGTGTGGGGGCAGTGTGTGGTTCAGTGGGCTAAGCCTCTGTGCCTCTGATCGGAAGGTCGTGTTTTCAGCACGCCCTTGGTGCACTTGTGGGTCCGTGAACACTGCCCTTAAACCCCAGCTTCCTGGGTGTTGCTATGGGTGGCTGCTCTTCGCGGCCAATTTGTTCACTTCTACAGAGAGCAAGGTGGGGGAGGTGTAAGGAGAATTTCTTCAGAGATCAGTAAAGTACCTAATGATCATTAAATGTGTGTGTCTGCATTTCTAAAATGGACTCCAGCGTCTCTGCGTATTTCCGAGTATGCTACCTTTAGAATGGACTCCAGCGTCTCTGTGTATTTCTGAGCAGGCTACCTTTAAAATGGACTCCAGCTTATCTGTGTATTTCTGAGCATGCTACCTTTAAAACGGACTCCAGCGTCTCTGTGTATTTCTGAGTGTTCTACCTTTAAAATGGACTCCAGCGTCTCTGTGTATTTCTGAGTGTGCTACCTTTAAAATGGACTCCAGCGTGTCTGCATATTTCTCCTCTGTCTGTTTGATCTCCTGTAGGCAGCAGCCCCTCTTATCCACTTCGCTCATCTTCTGCTGCTGTGGGAATAACATTCGGATCACTACCATGAAGTTACCACAGAACAAGTCAGTAAGTACTTCACTGGTGATGTATAAATAAATTACAGTTTATCCATCCATCATCCATCTCTCCGTCCTTCCATGCATACATACATCCATCCAGGTTCTATTCAGTTCTTGGGTACAAGGTCATAAGGGTGACCCAAAGCCTCTCCCAAGCAGCCTAACGCATAAGGCAGGGCTACTCCCTGAAAGGGTTGCCAGTCCACCACAAAGCACATTAAGCGCAATTTAGATACACTAGATATGAACATTATTATTTTCACAATTTAGACCACAACCCTCCTATGATTTTCACAACCATGGGCACAGTCCATTCCGGGGACTCACAAATTACTCCCCTAATCATCAAAGAATTAACCACGGTTCTCTTATGGTTCTGACAGTCATAATCATAATGCTTGCCTGGTTCTTGCAGTTATCACCATGTTCTTTTCTTGATGATCATGACCATTACAATTTTTGCTGTGTAAAGCTTATTACTGTCAGATTTTTTTCCCAGAGTGCCATGCTCACCACTTCCTGGGGGGTGTCCACTTGCATCAGGTGCTCATAAATCTCGTCTCCATCATTGGCGTCGTCCTCCACGCAGTCATAAAGGTCATCATCTTCATCAGCCGTGTCACTGTGCAAACAATGCACACTTCAGATTGTACGTTAAGTCACATACACATTACACACTGAATTACACGCTGACTGTCACACAGCCACATAATGCACACCACACATATGTACACAAACTGTGCTCAGGCAAAAGCAGACTCAGACACAGATGAACTCACTCTATCTGGTCAGAAAGACCACTGTAGATTTCTTCATCTGGAACACTGCCCTCAACAGGAAATGGCCTGTAAGACAGGAGAAGTTAATGTTAAAATTGGGACTGTATAATTTGGCCTCCTCCGCCAGCCCCTGGAGGATGGGCTCCCCCTTTGAGTCTGGTTCCTCCCAAGGTTTCTTCCTTCTAGGGAGT
>JAAGVU020000092.1:26627-40027 GCA_011763525.2 Mormyrus iriodes | reverse complement strand
AATGATACGAGCAGTGAAGACGCCGCAGGACAGGAGTGATGTGTTCTATAGAAGGCCTTGTGGTAATGATACGAGCAGTGAAGACGCCGTAGGACAGCAGTGATGTGTTCTATAGAAGGGCTTGTGGTAATGATACGAGCAGTGAAGACGCCGCAGGACAGGAGTGATGTGTTCTATAGAAGGCCTTGTGGTAATGATACGAGCACCAGCATTCTGACCCTGAGCATGCTGATGTTTGTGGAGGAGTTTGTGAGGAAGACCAGAAAGGATAGAATCACAATAATCAATGTGAGATGAACCAGAGCATGTAGAAGAATAGCAGTGCTGTCAGCTGTAAGAGATGAGCGTAAACGGCTAATGTTACGTAAATGGGAATATGCAGGCTGAGTGATACTATTAATAAGAGCTTCAGATTTTAAGGTACTGTCAAGAATGATACCTAAACTTCTAACCTATGAGGAAGAAGAGATTAGAGAATTGTCAATATTCAAAGAAATATTGTCACATTTAGCCAAAACAGATTTAGTTCTTACCAGAAAAACCTCTGTTTTATGACTATTTAATCTGAGAAAGTTATTAGACACCCAAAATTGATCTTCCTACAAAAAGTCAGAAGGAGAAGATGGTCACCCGTCTTTCATCTGAAGTAGCTACTATATTTGTTAATGATTTGTACTTCAGAAGTAACTGAGTTACTGCTAAGCATTTGTGCCCCCTCAAGTAATGTGTTACTTTTATCCCTAATAGAAGTCTTAAAAAAGGCTAAACAAGTCCAGCAATATGGGAAAATGTTACCTTATTTCCTCACCATGTCGGGTGACAGGAAATGCACATTCAGCAGAAGTTTTGTGAACATGATTTTAAACTGTTTATACTGTTCAAGTGAAGTGGCCATTTTTACTGACACTGATTTAAACATTTCTAAGGCTTTTATCTGATTATGCTTTATGGAGATTTTCCAAGCGTCTTTTTCTCAAGGGTCCTATGCACTGAAAGTCAATTAAATAACATGCTTGTTGAATGGAAATTGTGTTTTATTTTATTAATTCTTCTACTGACCTTACCGAAAAATATCACTGTTATCCAGCGCGTAAATGAGGAGTAAAGTTGCACTATTCGTCAGATGTCAATGTCGACCCACAGCATATATTGCTGATTATGAAATGAAATCCTACATAGGTCAGGTTGGGAAGCATCCACATGACAAAACACCTCGAGATGCCAGTTGGCAACCCCCCCAGGCCAACACGTGGTCTACTCCAAGCCTTTGGAAATGGCCGTTTTTCTGCCACAGCCAGGTGCTACATGGGGGTCCCCTTGACCTGGTCCAGCCGCTCAGGTCCTCAGCAATGAGTATCCTGCCATCAGAGCGACTCCCTGAGTATGGCAGCCATCAGAGCGACCGGACCAAAAGTAGGTGTACCCACCTACAGAGATCTGGCCGCTTCCCGGTCTGCGTACCTCAGAGAAAGTTTACGAAGCTCCTGCAACAGCAGAGGAAGGTGACCATCATGCCAGAGAGACAAAACCTTCCACATGCCGACCCGGATGGGCCACCTCAGACTAGAACTTGAGTGCTGCCATGTAGCAGGCAACTCTTCAGCACCACACCAGCTCCGATCCCCAGCAGGCCTGACCCCATTGGATCTGGCAGTTTCAGCTCCTGCAGGGATGAGGCTCCCGAAGGCTTTCCCCCATCCCCTTCATGGTGCGTGCAGCTTTCCTGCAGCAGAGTTACTTTCGCAGAGAGCAAAAAGGTGTCTTGTCTGCTTCGTCAGAGCTATGTGAGGTTTTTTACGGTGGCTGGAGTGCTAATCCAGTCACCCACCCTCAAATTTTTCCCTGCAAGTTGGAAGACCGCTTGCAGGGCCGGATGCAGTTTAACATCATACCCAGTCCTACATATTGATAATTAAATGAAAATTACACGGTTCTTCACATTCAGTGTCAGACTAGAATGTTTAGTTCGCTCGCATCGTCTTTACGAATTTGCTTTGATGTTGATGGGAATTTATCAATAACATCCGGCAATTGCCCCGCTTTTTTACATAGTCACATGTTTTGCTTGCCTTTCATATACATATATGCACACAATCATTTATCAACAGTCACACAGAAAGAAACTGGAAGCAGTTGCCCATGATTGTTAGTAAAAGAAACTCTAACGACATTTAATTTATTTAGGTGGAATTATTACAATGTAAATTTGTGACGTTAGACTGTAATAAACCTGTCAACCAATAAGTAAGATCTTTCACTTATTAGGACTCAAAATAAATTAAAACAATGTGAGGGAAAAGAGAGAAGAAAAATTGGAAAAAATAAATTAAACAGAGAAGATAACAGCAGCCTGCTCACTGTCGAGGTGTATTTGCGTAGACATTATCAGAGAACTGAGCCCTTGGACTGCTTCCACACCCCGGGCCATGTTACCGTGCTTCCTGAACTCCACAACAAAACCAAGAGCACAAGCGTGACACAGATATGTGGTGCCTGCAAGAAAAACCACACGCAGGCAAGAGAGAGGGAGTGAGTGAGCGGGGAGGGGGGGCAGTGCTGGGAACGTGCAGTATACTCTCATTGAAGGTGAACTGAAATGAAGAGGAGTCCGGGCTACAGAGGGACGAGTTACTGGAAGAGGTAGAGACGAGTGAGCTGGAGCTGGGCATGAATGGCCTGAGTACTCTCTGACCGTGCAGGCCAGCCGCTGGCTCGCTGCTCTCTCACCACCATCTCTTGTGTTGCTTATGTCCTGTGGCTTTGCCTGTACTTGAAGGACAGCAACATTATCAACTCTCATCCTGCCCAGAGTTCAGGAGATTACTTAAGCTACGCAACCCAAAATTAACTCTGTCTTTGACAAAGCTGCATATTATACATATTCTTTGTTACTTACTAACTGGTAAACCCTTTGGATCTTTTATATTGTACGGATAATCTGCACAAACACACAGGGAGCAGCAATCATATTGTGAAGACTGCACTAATTTCACGTCTGCTAGCTAAAAAAGGGGTAGATGCCGAGTACTGGGAGTGGATATGGGTAGCTATAGGAGAGCAACCAATTGACTGTTCACTGGCTAACTCCATCTTCAGCCTGACCCTTCAAGATGGGGCCCTTAGCCTGCCATAAGATGCTCTGCTGTCAGGTGCAGAAATGTCCCCGAAATGCGATACAAACCTGTTATTTTGATCCATTTCAATTGTTTAAAAATCTGTGACTGCAATCAAAAAACTAAAAATGTCAAGTCTTAAAGTCTCGTATTGTGTTTGGTTACTTATGGTTAAGGTTAGGACTGGTAGGGGTTAAGTTTGGTCCCATGGATGGGTGACACTGTGGATGTGACTTATTGTTGGACTTTGGCATGACCATAATCACAGCTTACATCTTTCTTTTAGCAAGCAAGCCCACTCTTTTCTCTGCAGTAATGTTAGCATGCCCGGGGGGGGGGGGGGCAGCCAGCTGACCTTGGACCCCCAGAGGTATTTTTTCTCCTTACTTGGGAGTTTTTGGTTCCTCTCCTCCATTCCACTATAACATAATTATATTATGAGAAACACTAATGTTATAAATAAGTAACATTATCAACAATTCATATTGTTCTGCATGCTGTGGCACCAAAATTAGTATGTGATTTCTTTACTTTTTCACAGAAATATATTATACACTTCTTCACCAACTCAGCTGCAACACGCTTGTGCACTGTGGAACGCTCTTTAGCGGGGCATCTCCACATTCCGATTGGTTGGCACCAAGCCAAGTCATAGCCGATTACCATAAGGCTGATGGGGCTGCAACTTCAGTTTTACACTCACACCATCCAAATCGCACCGCAGTGCCGCTGCTCACACCCTCCCATAGACAATGAATGACTTCCTGTCACTTTAAGGCTCTTGCCACTCATGGTGTAAACATACCTTTAGGAGTATCGCATATTGCGATGTATTGATACATTCCTGATAATTAAGAACTTGAAAATTCTAACCTCCTACTTTAAAAAAGTACTACAGAGCAGCTGAACGGAATGGATTCATAATGCAAATTTATGCAAGCGAATGCTAATTACCCACTGCTACAGCCAGACCATGTTCAGGGCAGCTCACTGACACCAAAATAACTATTCAAAACTGTAAAACCAACAGCACTACCCACCTGTACAGCCAGACCATGTTCAGGGCAGCTCACTGACACCAAAATAACCATTCAAAACTCTAAACCAACAGCACTACCCACCTGTACAGCCAGACCATGGCTTGAATAGCACTATCCAGCACTCAGCAATGAGGATCCTGCGAGCTGGATCACCCTCAGGGAAACGCGCCACATGGCCATAGTGCCGTAACTGACGCTCCCTCACAATGCAGGTAATCCTGCCACCATCCCCAAATTTTTTTTTTTTCCCCTGCAAGTTGGAGGACCGCTCGCAGGGCCAGATGCAGTTTAACATCATACTCAGGACATAACTGATATACTGGTCACAATCTTAAACCAATATATCATAAAGTTATGCTGATATAGTGAAATCTTGCCTTGTTGGACGGCTCCGCCCCTCAGTGAACTAATCGCCCTAACGAATGCACCATCAACATTCCGATTGACCATCGGTTTGAGGACTTATCTGTCCAATAACTCATCAGTATACCCCAAAGAGATAACAACCTTAAAGCAATGTCTCTAAGTAAAACAACAACCAAAACATCTGGTCAGAAATTGGTGGATTATCATCTTCAGAGAAAACCCATTGCTTGGTCTGGTATTTATGGAAGGATCTAGGAGACAGCTGGAGACGGTAGTATATTTAAAAGTCTGTAAGGCCGGTGCTGAATGCTTTCCTCTACTAAGAAGACGTCTGCAAAATCTCTGTTCCAATCACCAAAATAACTATTCAAAACTCAGCTGTCACTTCCTCTTTCTGTGAGTTTTGTTTCCCTGTTAGAATTATAAAACACTGAGTGAATGTATGTTATAGCCACTATATCAAAATATAGCAGAAAATCGAATACACAGACACACACTTATTAGATATACAGAGAATGTAGTCTTACCTTAGCAAAGTCCCGCACATCAAATAGGTCAAAAGCTTCAAAGAGCTCATTCTTCTTTAGCCCAAAGGATTCCTGGCAGGCATTCAGGAAGGTCCTGATGTTCTTCAGGCAAAGGAACTGAGGATGGCAAGAAATGTCATGGGATCACTGCACGATAGCCATGTCTATGCTAGATTGGATAATAGTGTGAGACTGAATTTCACTTTGGAGTTACCAGGGTCATTGTAATCTTGGATATGTGCTGTATTCATATGAGCAGTGTTCTATGCTCATTAGAGCTGGAGAAGAAGAGTTTTCGTCAGGGAGAACTTAAAAAGTCCTAAAAGCATGCCTTAGTCATTCAGGGTGGGAACAGGCACACAAAGGCATTGCTGTGGTCATTTGCTGATGGATGATGCATCAACAAGGACAGCATCAATAAGCCAGCAGAGGATGAGTATAAGTGCAGTGAGGAATTACCACAGCAAAAACTGTGGCTAGAAAGCTAATGTTCGTGCGAAGAGTTCAGGGGTGGCTATGGAGACTTCAAGGGAACAGACAAGAGATTTGACTCTGACAAAACTAAAAGTAAAAGAAGTGTGGACTCCCTTACAAAGTCTTTTAGAATGATCCTTAGAGTGTATCCATCTGGGAAAAGTACTGTAACAGACTTTGTGGAAATGTGCTTGGTTATGGCCGGGTTTCTACAGAATGCATTTAAATGAAGGCTGCAGGCTCCTATGACCCTGATCAGGATAAGAAATTAGAAGATCCCTCAAATAGCCTGAGAAATACATTTAGTCACAAACTGCTGCTTTTGCTGAAGCAAAAAGTTGGTTTTATGGCTTATTTTAGTCTCTCACTCCCCCAGTGCAGAGGTTCGGGACATACAAATCCAGACCAAAATTTTGTTTAAACCAACCAGTTGAGTACTCTATGAATGTTACTCTTTATACTCAACTGGTTGGTTGAAACAAAATCTTGGTCTGGATTTGTACTTTCTGAACGTGAACTTTCTGTCCAGGTCCTCTTTCTTCTGAACTTGATGCTTAGAGTCTTTCCGCATCACAGAACGTTACACTCTACGATCTGGCCTGACAAACTCCCACTGCCAGCCAGTGGCTCCTCCTAGGATCAGAAAAAGTCTTCTTTTCCAAAATTAAATTAAAACTGACCTGAAAGTCCAAGTACTCATGATCTTTGCATTTTACATTTCACTTTATTCAGCAAACACTTTTATTCAAAATGACTTCCAAGTGAGGCAAATAGCAATTACAAACAAACAAATGATCTTTGCAGCTCAGAACTACTCCAGTTTTAACTTTCAAAGAATTCAAAAGTGATTAAAGGGAATATTATAGACTTTAATTTAAGGGTATTTGCATACATTTTGGTTCCACCATGTACCCACATAGAAGGGGACGTTCTGGGGACCATACATGACATTCCCTAAAAGTTCTCTAAAGGTGATGAATGTCCTGAACCTTCATAGAACATTGGGGACGTTCGTAGAACATCCTCTTCTGGTTATGAATTATATGAGTTGCTGCTCTAAGTTACCTGTATGACTTTAGGGGGACGTTCCATTTTGGTTATTTTATGGTTACAATGCAGCGTTACAAAGAGGACATTTGCAGTGTTAAGAGGATGTTCCCATTTGGTTCGCGTTTCATTTAGGTCTTAAACAGAACGTTCGCATATGACCCTCTGTTGGTCACATAAGTTTTCTTCATCCACAACTGCACGACACCCTCCCCCCCACTGCCCCCAACCCACCAAGCCTGCTGAGCCCTCATTACATTACATTTATAAAACTCATTTTTCATTTCATAATTAACAGTGTAACTTGTGTAAATCACAAAATTGTTCTGCGTAAAGTTAGGGTAAGCTGTGTATTTCGTGAATATTACACATTATACCTATTTTATTGTCGTCCAACCGCGAGTGTCACTTGACTATTTTGGTCCAATCATGGTCCTGCAGTAAAAGCTAGATTTGTTTAATTAGCTTAAGATGGATAATAATCCTGAGACTGCAGACACCCGGGGCACATTCGAGTCAGCGGTGTGGGATCATTTTGGTTATTCACTGCCACACAGGCATGGAAACGGTGTCGTAGAGAAAAATGCACATAATTTGTCATGTTTAAAAGAACCTTCGCAGCTGGGAGGCATCACTGATAATTTGTAACTGGTCTTCTGATAAATTTAAATTTATTTTTGTTTACCGTTATTTTATGCTAAGTTAAGATAACGTTGTTTTGTGTTCCAAGTTATTGGTGATTAATAAAACCCAGAAATTTTCCCCGTTTTTTTTTTACTCACCCACCCCCCCGCCAACAAAAAAAACGTGGCATAAACCGAAATGTGGTTTAAAACTCAAGATCTGAGCCAAAACATGTATTTGGAGTCACTGCTAATCTATTTGCCGTTTACGTCTAAAGCCGTCGTGCGTTTCTCAGCGCTGCTTTGTGTCTGTTGATGCAACTCGTGGCAACACCACCAACTTATTTGGCACAAGCTATTGGTAGATAATAACTAGTCCTATTTGGTTGTAGTTAATTTCTGGTAATTTCATTTCCTTTTCTGTTGTATAAATATCTCAGTATTACTCATGTAAATATCATATATGGCGATGTGACAGCCGATCGTGCAGCCCTTGTTCTGAGAAGGTGGTTCAAGGACTGAAAAATATCTTTGGGAACATACAATGTCTAGCTGGGGAGCTGCTCAGAAGTGGAAACAGAGTTGGCCAACCACTGTGTGTACGTGAGATGCAGCGAATCAGAGCCCGTAGCGTGATTCTGTCAGTGTGCAGTGCGCTCCCAGACTAACTCAGCACAGACACCAGAAAGACTGCATTTTCATAGCTACCTGCCAGTCACTCATAAAGTGTAAACAGGCAGCTTTTATTTAGGAGAAAAACTGTAAAGTTGGATTTTTTTTGTTAAAAGAGGAACTTCAAACTATCAGGCAGTGGTGAGTCACAGTGATTTTAGTTCACCGGATAATTGGTTGTATGCCAGTACACAGCAATGGTGGTTTTCACCAGTGCAGTGATGCCAGTGAGTCATGCACTTTTTCACATAGCTTGGTATGGAGCCATGGATCTTTCCTCTGTATTCATTCTGTTGTTACCAAGCTCCAGTGTTCCAGCAGGATATGGCGGCTAGCAGTGCGATCCTCTGTTACTTCAGGAGATCTACAAGGTCTGCACTGATCCATGACCAATATACTGAAGTCCAGTGCTTTCTCCTAGTAAGAAGACCTCTGCAAGCACTCTATTCTAATGCTCTACAGATGGAATATCTCACCAGACAGCTTCTTCCACAGGCTCAAAGAGGGGAAAAAATCCTTTTTTTCCAATAGAGAGTTTCATCATGAAAAAGAGTTTATTCACGAAACAGAAGACATGAGAATTCAAATGACAGGATTTTCATATCTGATTCAGTGAGACGCAAGGGCAGTATGAACATTTTGCATGGAAATCTGTATGTAAATTGTCCAGGAAGTGTTGCTAAAGCTTGTGAAGAACTGACACACATAACAAACTGTGGTCACATATGCGAGCAGATATGCATGCTGTTGCAGTTATACTCTGCCAGAGTCAGACCCTGATACAGACTGGAATCCAGTCAGCATACAGAGATTTAAATTCAAGCTACTGAATATCAGAACAAAGAAGGCAATCAACACACTGATTTATATACAGCCTGCCTAAGCAATTGCTATGGTAGTATATATATATCTTATATATGATACATATGACAGTGATGATCACATTGATATCATTTATTACACACTGTGGTATCACCACTTTGATCCACTTCATAGAAAGCAGAACTACTCTGAAAAAGACAACAAATCACATTATCTGATCGTTATTCTTGAATCTTTGATGCTCTGAAATCCTTTGATTCTGAATTAACTGTTTATTATTATTTATCTATTTATAAAATATATTCCTGTTGTAACAAGCATAGCAAGAATAAGCACAGCTTCCTGTACACATGAATTCAGCTGCAAGGATCAATCAAACAGCAGATGCAAGAACTCAATGTCTCATGTACAGCTTGGGGCTGTACAGGTTATGAACATGGCCAGCAAAACATGACATTTGAATTAGCCAGGGCCTCATGACATGCTCCTGAATGTGACAAAGACATATAGGGCAGGGCTCAAATCAGATCTCCTACCTGTCCAACAACCAGAACCAATACACAGTCACTAGCCTACACACATGAAACAGACTGGCACATTTACCAAATACCAACACATCAGCTACCTACACACGCCTGCTACTCCACACACCAGCCATGCAGCTATGTTTGCAGGAGTGCATGCCTGTTTGTGCATACAGTAACCCCTTCACATTCGCAAGGGTTAGGGCAGAAAATCTCAGCGAATGTGAGAAATTGAAAATATTCAATTCAATTTTATTTGTATAGCGCATTTTCACAACATTACATTGTCTCAGAGCGCTTTACATTATCCCAGTCCAAAGCCCCCAGTGAGCAAGCCAGAGGTGACAGTGGCAAGGAAAAACTCCCTAGAAGGAAGAAACCTTGGGAGGAACCAGCCTCAAGGGGGGAGCCCAACCTCCAGGGGCCGGCAGAGGAAGTCAAATGATTCACGATTTATACTGTCTCAATTTTAACATTTGAGTCTCAAAGCGGGAGGCAGGCAGGTGCTGGTGCTGCTTCAGACGGCAGGATGAACAGTGGTACAGCAGCAGGCCATACAGGAGAGATGTCAATGACAGAAGGTGGAGCAGACTGGAAGGACGCCACAGGTAGTGCAGATGTCAGAAGCAGCAGGGTAGGCAGAATATCTTGATAATATGGGGTCTCCAGGCAGCACACCCCAGGAGGAGTAGGGGAAATAAAATGTGCAATTAGCCAAGTAGAGGAGACTAGAGGCAGTGCAAACAGTTAGATGAGTGCAGTATGTAAGCTCCGGCAGATATGGCTATGGTAGCATAAGTAGGAGGGAGATGCAAGTGGGAACACGGGCATGGGGAGTCCCTGAAACGTCAGCACTCCTATTCCACAAGGGAGTGTAAAGCTAGAGTGACAGCACTGACAGTTCAGGTCATCCAAAGCCAATGGCACCGATCCCCACCCAGCCCTACACCTCACACTATAGGTCTAACTGGGAGTGAGCAGTTAGCTAGAGCTAGAACCAGAGTCCCCATAAGCCAGACTAAACAGGTGTGTTTTTAGTCTAGACTTGAATATTGAGAATGAGCCTGAATCTTGCACATCCGCTGGGAGACTATTCCACAGCTGTGGAGCTCTATAAGAAAAAGCTCTGCAGCCTGTCGTAGTTTTCTGTACTCTGGGTACTAGTAGATATCCTGCTCCTTGGGACCGCAGCAAGTGAGGACGGTTGTAATAGGGCAGTAGATCCATAAGGTATTCTGGTGCAAGGCCATTCAATGCTTTATAAGTTAATAGCAGTATTTTGTAGTCAATCCAAGACTAAACTGGAAGCCAGTGAAGGGAACACAGAACAGGGCTAATATGATCAAATTTTTTAGTGTTTGTAAGAACTCTGCCTGCTGCATTTTGCACTAAGTGAACTTTATGTAAGGACCCAGATGGGCACCCAGAAAGGAGGGCATTACAGTAGCCCAGTCTGGAAGTTATAAAGGCATGTATCAGTGTTTCTGCATCATATAAAAAGAGCATCTTCCGAAGCTTGGCTATGTTCCGTAGATGGTAGAACGCAGTTCTAGTAATACTACTTATGTGAGCATCGAAACATAAATCTGAATCAACCAGAACACCAAGATCTCTGCCTACTGTGTTAAGCTGAGTAAGAAGACCACCAAGGTTGAGGTGATCAAGCATATTTCGAGCAGCCTTAGATCCAAGGCAAATAATACTTGGGCCCGCTAGTATAAATGCAAAATTAATGGCACTGAAAAGGATTAAAAGCTACTGTGAAAAATGCTGAATTTCACAGTCACAAAGACAGCTAACATGTGAGTGAGGCTGGCTGCTGAGACAAAGATGCATGTAGTGCCCAAGCCAAGATGCGTAGATTTATTTGTTCTCAGCCAACTTGTGAATAACCGAAACTGTGAATGTCAAATTCGTGAATCTGGAGGGGCGACTGTAATTGAATGTGATTGTATGACGTTAAATGTCTTATGTTTGCGAGAAAGTGACATTCTACTTCTATTTACATTTTACACAGCGTCCCAGTTTTCTTGGAAACGGGGTTATATAGCAACAGATGATAATCAAGAGGCTGCTAATCCAGCTCTCAGCATGGACCCATGCCCATTTATAAGAGTATAATCAAACAGTATCATTGGGCTAGAGCCTAAATTGTAAAAAGCGTGTACTTGTAATTCATTGCTGCTGCGAGTGCAGATGAAGGAGGCTGTGCGTGGTACATGAGGAGACACATAGATGTGACAGAAAGAGGCAGGAAATGGGCCAGGCAGCTCACCTGTGACATCTGCGGTCGCAGATTGATGTCCCGCAGGTTGATGGAAAATGGACGCAGGTTGTTGAGGAGCTGGCAGAGGAGTACACCGTCCCTCAGCGCGTGGGCCAACTCGCACACCTGGCCGCTCTCACAGGTGACCCGGTGTTTTTCAGGCAGCACCCGACACTGAATGAGCCATGCTGCACACTGCCTCCACAGGTCCATCTTGGCTGGAAAGGAGGCTCTGCTGCTCCCGCTGCTCCCGCTGCTGGTCTTTGTGCTCTTTCTGTGCTTCCCTACTCCGTCTGATCTGTCTGTCACTGCCTGGCGGATGTTCTGCAAGTTTTAGCTGCACACTCAACTTCCTCTTTCCTGACCGCAGTTTTGAGCAGTTTGTCTGTTTCTGTACAGGTCTGTGCTTGTTTTTGTGCAACTATACGATTATATGTTTCTGCCTGTGACTGTTACTCCACGCTTGGTTGAGAAAGACAGTTCACTGAGCGTCTGTTGCTGTTTGCATGTCTTTATAAATAAGAGAGAAGCCTTGCAGTTGCAGAACCAACAGGAAGTTTGCAGCAAAGGCATATGGTAGCGTGGGAGCGGTAGTGTGCAAAGGGGAGGAGCTAAACAGGCAAACTGACCTGCATACAGCTTCTGCCTATGAGTAAACAGAAAGATATATTTCCACTACTTTTAAGGTTAAAGTTCATATTCTAATTGCTAAGGGTAGGAAAGTGGCTGTGTCCTTCTGATTTGAACTTCCATACAGCAGTGACGTAAATGTATTGCTTTGATTACAGAGGGATAGTTCCCCCTCTTTCTTTCCACTACTTTGTAATTAGTTGTTGAATGCATTCAATTCTTCTTTCCTTCACCTTTGTTCTCTTGGTGATTTTCAGCACCTCCTACTTTATACAGCACTGTGCCACTATGCAAAAAAAGCCGTTTCACACCTTGTGTTGGGGTGGTACAGCCATCTGCTGGGGGACAGGAAGCCCACAAACATCTTGCCTGAGAACTGGAGGATGCTGCTTCTACATACTATACCCTAGAAGAACATACTATACTTGAACATTTTCACTGAACAGAATAAATTTTTGAATATTCAAAAAATGTAATTTTATACAAGCAGTGGAAGGATGTAGCAATGACAGTAAATCCTCCTAGTGTCCTGTGTGAGATGAACACCCTTTTCAGTGTTGGCTCCCCAGTGGTGGAATGAACTTCCTCTTGCCATCAGAATGGCAGAGTCCTTTCCTGTCTTCAAACGCCGTCTGAAGACCCACCTCTTCAAGGAGCAACTTGGATGCTAACCAGTTTATATATAAACGTTATGTTTATATTATATTAAGAAAAAAAAGAACTGCTAACATTCTCTTATCTCTGCACTAATGGTCTTTTTTCAACAGGGTTAGGTGCGTAACCAAGCTGGCAGCAACTTAGTCGACTGACAGTTGTAATCCAAGTCTGGCTTTACAAGATTGTAGAATAGTCGTTCGCTCCTGAGCACTGCTGTACATCGGTCTGCATAAGAGCGTCTGCTAAATGCTGTAGATGTAAATGTAAATGAGCACTGTTTAGTCATACTGTGGCCTCATAGTGTGCTGTGGGACAAAAGCACCCTTTAGTTACATTGTGTCCCCCTAGTGTCCTGTGTGAGAAAAGCACCCTGTAGTAATACAGTCATACGTGTACACAGGTACAGACAGGGAGGGGGCACACCTCTCTCCGGGATCACTTACTCAGGGAGCATGCGTTATCACGCAGGTACAGACAGGGAGGGGGCGCGCCCCTGTCCTGGATCACTTACTCAGGGCTCCATGCGTTATCACGCAGGTACAGACAGCGAGGGGGCGCGCCTCTGTCCTGGATCACTTACTCAGGGCTCCATGCGTTATCACGCAGGTACAGACAGGGAGGGGGCACGCCTCTGTCCTG
>JAAGVU020000092.1:7741-25557 GCA_011763525.2 Mormyrus iriodes | reverse complement strand
CTGTCCTGGATCACTTACTCAGGGCTCCATGCGTTATCACGCAGGTACAGACAGGGAGGGGGCACGCCTCTGTCCTGGATCACTTACTCAGGGCTCCATGCGTTATCACGCAGGTACAGAAAGGGAGGGGGTGCACTTCTCTCCGGGATCACTTATTCAGGGCTCCATGCGTTATCACGCAGGTACAGACAGCGAGGGGGCGCGCCTCTGTCCGGGATCACTTACTCAGGGAGCATGCGTTATCACGCAGGTACAGACAGGGAGGGGGCACACCTCTGTCCGGGATCACTTACTCAGGGCTCCATGCGTTATCACGCAAGTACAGACAGGGAGGGGGCACACCTCTGTCCGCGCCTGGGGCTCTTGGGTGCGGCGCTCGGGAGCTGTGCCAGCGGGTGTCACAATCACTTGGACGCTGCTTATTTCCCGGCCTTGCTTGGTAAATGTGTAATGTAACCGGTCGAGCGATAGTAAATTTTTCCGAAGTATATTGGTAAGAGAATTATTACATCCACATTAAATCTCGTACGCAGCATATGTTTGAATAACTAAGGTGGAGCCAGCGTTGCAGTAAGCGGAGCCGCCCCGCACGGGTGAGGAATCCCCGGAATGCCCAGCGGAAGCGGCCCCGGAGCTGCGCCGACTCGCCCAGGTGAGGCGCCGCAGCGGCGGAGCGCAGACGGACTTCGGCTTGGCGAGGAGAGGAGGGGACGGTTCCTTCTGCAGGAGCGCGCGGGTAAGGGCCGCTGCTTTAGGGAGCCTCTGCAACGCATAGAGTTAATTAGTAACTCATAACTGCAGATATGTTTGATAAGAGCCCAGTGTAACGCCACTGCGCCGAAGCAGCCGGGCGGTTTCCTGGAAAAAGGTCGTTGTTTTCTTACAGTATCAGGATAGTAATTTTTGTGCTGTCATATAAATTAAAAAGGTGGTACAGATGCCGACCCAAGTAGTAAACCGGCTTTTCTGTAGTTTTCGATTTTAATATGCGAATTTAAGTTTGTACAGAGGAAAAATGAACAGTATTGGTGATCGGATTTTCTCTTCTGTCCTTTACATACAAGCCAGGAACCTGGAGTGTGTAAGCACGACTAAAGGCGTCTCAGTGCTGTATGAGACATTACTAATTAATGCGGTATTACACTTCATCTCTTACTTTTTGTAAAATTTACTGTGTTCAACTGGTAGCACTTTTGTGCTGCATGTTTTTGCATTGTCCAGAATAAGATGTCAGGGTTAAATTAGAGGGAGAGAGTCTTCATGAGAACAGCCCTCAAGCCTTCATCTATGTGACATTACAGATTTCCACTGCATGTGCTGTTCCACTTTATCCAAATAGACACAAAGCACAGGGACACAAAAGGAATGTCAGGAAGGAAACTGCTGTAAAAAGGCAGCATGTCTCATTAAATTCGGGCCTTGGCAATGTGTTTATCCTGTATGTGTCCTGAAGTCGTACAGCAGCTTAGCTGAATAGCATTTTCATGCATTTTAAACCACTAAATCCACATAATTTGACAAAAACCTACCTGTTTCTCTGTATTTGTCAGCTGGGTTGAGAAGACTTTTTCATATCCATGCTGTGCAAACATTACAGCAGGTGGGGGGGGGGGGTTAAGTTTCACTGAGGCATTCTTACTTCGTCATAGGAAATAAAACTTAGCAAGCTTTGAAATTTTAGTGATTGTTGCCTTTCAAGATTATCTCGCATATGTTTAAGAAATCAGTTTTAAATTCAGCTCCTCTGCTTTCGCACTTTCCAGCCTGTAATTTTCATCTTTGCGGTTTAAATCATTCCTAGACGGGTCTTTGGGAAATTAACTTTTTTGCTTTATTAATATCGCAATATTTATGACAACAAAATCACATTATAGGATATTTGATATTTTCCCCAATATCGTGCAGCCCTAGTATATTATAGTAAATACTTTTTTACTTCTTGTCACGCCATCAAGATCTCCTTCTGGTTTCTCCAACCAGATCGCAATCAGAGCTTGGGTCTCTTCATTTGTCCATGCTTACGTTATTGCATTTTTTTTTTACTTATTTTATCATTGTTTACTGAGTTCGTAACTTTTTAAAGAGGGCTATTGTATTGTGTTTCAGAGGCAGGCCATTTGCCCAACCAATCAACAAAGAAGGCATTTGTGAGTCCCACCCCAAAGTATCAATAAAGTACCCCAGCTGGTTTGGTACTTCAGGTAATCGCCGGCGAATCAATGGAAAAGGGAAGGTACCGAAAGTACCATACCTGGTGTGGTGGAAAAGTGTCCTTACACAGTCAGAGGCCCCTGGGCTACATTAACACGGTCAGAGGCCCCTGGGATACATTAACACGATCAGAGGCCCCTGGGTTACATTAATATGGTCAGAGGCCCCTGGGCTACATTAACACGGTCAGAGGCCCCTGGGCTACATTAACACGGTCAGAGGCCCCTAGGCTACATTAACACGGTCAGAGGCCCCTGGGCCACTTGAGTTTTCAGAGTCTCCCTAATACAGCCGTGGAAAAAATTGAGACCATTCTATTTTTTTTAAACAAATCTGCATTTTAAAATCCTGGTTTAGTCCCGGTTCTTCTGGCAGAAGGCTGCACTGAGCAGCTGGCTGCTTCCAGGTTCAAAATTTCTAAGACAGCAGTACACAAGAACAAGGTGAAGCAGGAGACACTAGGAAAGACCAGAAACTTGCCAGGTAAAGGGCAGAAGTGACATTCTAATGCCAGAGATCACCTTTAACTTATTTGACAGTTTGTCATTGATAGTAGGATCCAGTGACCTTCAAAGGGAATGTGAAACATTAAGTGCAGGTGTGAAGTGCACTGCTAGGACAGTGTGTATCAGGCTCATAGAAGCAGGATTGATGTCCTATAAAGCAGGGAAGAAGCCCTTCGTTAATGAGAAGCAGGGAAGAGCCAGGCTGCAGTTCGCTAAATTATATCTATCATAAATTGAGAAATGCTTGAAACAAAAAATTGTGCTGTGGTCTCTGAATTTTTCCCATGGCTGTATATTTTATGATTATGAAGCAAGAGATGTACAAGCAAATGCAGACATGGAAATCAGCGGCTGTAGTAAATGTTGTTAAAATGTAAATATTTAGTGAAAATGAGAAAGTCAAGCAGATGAAGGTCATAAACAAGGAACACTCAAAAACAAGTAATATGATCATTCCAGAACAAGTAAGGAATCGAAGACAAGTAAAAGAAGATTGTCTGGAGTTAATTACAGATGATAAATATATAAATACAAACATTGAATAAGTAACATGAAAGATGGAGAAATAAGCCTGGGGGTAACGGCACCATCTAGTGGATGCACAGAGGAACTGGCTCTGAAATTATAAGGACAGGGTTAGAGAGGCCATAAACAAATGTGAACACAATATCATTAAAAAAAAGGCAAATAATAATGCATATGAATAAAGCAATGAATAAAGTCTGCTGCCTTCAGAAGTGCTTTCACTTGTCTGATGGGTTTCCTGATGGGAAATTCCTTGATAATTTCTGTAACTTCTTGACAACGTCTGTAAAATCCAGCCCAGAAAGGACGTTACATCTTTGCGTTATGCATCATCCTAACTGCAGCTACAGCAGCAGCATCAGTTCTGGGGGAGGTGGGGTGCGAGCGTGTCTGCTTTCTGCAGAACAAGGCCCCTGCCTTTCATTGCTGTGTCTTTATGCGGTAGTTGTCTCGGAAGGTGAAGGAAGGTAGTTAAAAACTCTGCTTTTGGGAAATGTTCCCCAGGTTAGTTGTAGGCGCCTTATTGGCTGCAGCCCCTGGGCTTCAGCCTGAGTAAACCCATACATAAAGAGCATCTGAAGATGACAGAACATGGTTGAATGTACTATATGGTCAATGGTCTCTGATGTGATCTTTTTTATTATTTTCCAGTGAAGTCCAAAAAATCATTTACCTTAGTTTTTTCTCGAAAATAACCTAAATACAAACTGTTAAGGTTAAAAAATGTACACAGTAAAATATCCACAACTGGAATCACTGTGTCTACAGAAGGTCATAATGATCTTTTTTTCCATTCCATTAACTCCTTGTCTGCATACTTTTTAAAATTCTTGCTCAGGCAAAGACATGTAGGTAGGGCTGTGCTCTGTACTCTGTGCTGTGTGAATGTGGGGTGTGGCTCTGATTTGGATTTCCGATTGGCAGGTATAAGGAAGTAGCAGAAGGATGGATTCTCTGAAGAAGGAGCTGGAGGAGGAGCTGAAGCTGAACACGGAGGACATGAGGAGCCACGCCTGGTATCACGGGCCAATCAGCCGAGAGGTGAGTGGCATCACCCAGATTCTGAGCTTATGGCTGTTACCTGTCACTCCACTGCTGTCATCTTGTACCTAGGTTCATAGGAGAACCTCAGTCTTGTACTGCCCTGCAGTTCTCCCTCTCCTGGGTCTGCGAATCAGCTCCTGTTTTTTGGCTGAGCTGTGCCCCCTGCTTCCCTAACATTAACCTTAACAGTTTGCCTGTTTCCCCCCTTGACTCGAGCTTTCTCCCGCGTAGGGTGCAGAGGCATTGCTACAGCGTGATGGGGACTTCCTGATCCGCGACTCCTGGACCAGCCCGGGGGACTATGTCCTGACATGTCAATGGAAGAATGAGCCCATGCACTTTAAAATCATCCGAGTGGTGCTGCGGCCCAAGAAGGTACTACTTGGGATTTTGACCCAAAACTGAACCAGATCTTGGTGTTTGTTTCTAGTCCACTGTGGTAGACTCGCACGTAGTATCACAGTAGGTGTTGTTCTGAGCCCAGCCCTACATCATTCTGTTTCAGGGCTACTCCCGGGTGCTTTTCCAGTTTGAGCAGGATCGCTTCGACAACATCCCAGCTCTGGTCCGGTTCCATGTGGGTGGCAGGAGGCCCATCTCTGAAGCCACAGGAGCCATCATCTTCCAGCCCATCACACGCATGGTGCCTTTGCGCGTAATCAGTGAGCATGAGGCTGTGTGTGACCGTGGAAGCAGACTGTGCAGGTCAGGAAGGGCACAGCAGCAGCTCCCTGAGGCCAGTAAGAGACTAAGCTTCACCTCCAGCCAGATGGACACGCTGCACGTCAGCAGCAACCTGCTCAGGTATGTCACAGCAGAAAATTTACAGGAGCACATTCTGCTGTCCAGCTGTGTTCTTAGGAAATATGAACTGGAAATATAACGCGCGCGTGTGTCAGTGCAGAGAGAAGGACAGGGCGAGAGGCAGTAAGGGATGGGAGCAATGAAACGTTAGCTCTGTCACCACTGATCATCTGATTATCTTAATCTGAAAGACTGGAAAATGAGCATGTCGAACTGCATAGCTGCAACTACCAGAAGTCCCCTAATGTCAGAACAAGCGCTGAATGCAGCCATCTGTCTTCCAGCCTCTTATTCTTCATTGTGACCAAATCCAGCTTTTAGCTTAAGTGAAAGAAGCTACTCTAGGATGCCATATTTGCTGGTATCACACCACTGTCTGAGTGACTGTCTAGCCTTTATACTGAATTTTTATGTCTGGTCACAGTTGGCTAGCTTGTGTTTCTTCTCCACTTGTGGCAAAATCCAGTCTTTTGCAAGTTGAAGGCCTCTGAAAGGGCCCGACTACGATACAGAGTTTATAGAATTGAATTAGTGGACAGCTGTTGCTAATGCTGATTGCTTGATGTATTCTCTGGATGAGGAATGTATATGATTGTGGGACTGCTTTGTGCCGCAGCATATGCTTTCCCGTTCACATAACTGAAAAATTCTTTAATGGACCTTTTTAAAACTCTGCAGGCACATTGTCTGGGTAATAAATTTGAACTGATCAAATTTTCAGAGAAACTGCCCCAAAGCTGAAGCAGCGCCACATAGTGTCAGCAAAAAATGGCCAGTTTCATATGCTTTACCGTAAACGTGACAACTCAAAAAGTATTTGAGGTATCGTTTACAAACATTGCAGACACATTCTATTAGTGATGCAATGGAACTGGTCAGATTTTGAGACATCGCACCAAAACTGGGGCAGCACTGCATATTGACAGTATGAGAAAAGAGCAGTTTTGACACTTGAAAAGGTATTTGTAGGATCTTTTTCAAACTTAGTAGACGAATTGTATGCATGTTGTGTTTCCAGCAACATATCCAAGTTTCACATATATAGAGTGGACAGACAGTCTTATTAACTACTCCAGGGGTCTCCAACTCTAAACCTGTTCCTGGTTTTTCCCTGAGAACAGGTTTGGTTCATCAGAAGCCAGGTAGGATAGAAAACCTGCTTGACAGTAGATCTCCAGGACTGGAATTGGAGACCCCTGACCTACTCTCTCTCTAGTGCTGGTGTAATTTATTGGGAAACCAAAATGATCCCAAATGTCCAATTGTGACTGATTGTAACCAGCTTTATACGTGATCCGGTCAGCCACAACCAGCATAATTTTTTCCATGTTGACCATCTACATGTGAATTTAGGTTCCGCTGCTGTCAAGAATTGTATTCATTTGTTTCATTGTGTGCACCGAACCGAAAGTGACATAACTGAATGACGAATATGTGTCCCGTTAGAGCCCTGGCCAGGAAGTAGCGATCATCCTGTGTGAACCTGCACTACACCTTTCCATAACCGCTGTGCGTTAGCGTAACATTCATCAAAACATTCTACAGTAGTTGTACTCTGGTTGTTTTAAATTTCTTGGGACTATATTCAGCGCATTTCTCATTTAAAAGAAGCATCCATTGGATACTATCAAATAAAAGCGTGAATAACAGTTCATCTGCCCAGTGGACACATTTGATTTAATTTTATATCTTCGAAGGGGTTTTTGTATGTCATTGTTCAGTTTTATTTAAAAAGAAAATTTTCAGGAATAATGTTTCCTATAAAATTCATCCATCCATCCATTTTTTGCTGCTTATCCGGGGTCGGGTCACGGGGGCAGCAGTCTAAGAAGGGATGCCCAGACTTCCCTCTCACCAGCCACCTCCTCCAGCTCCATTGGGGGAATAGCAAGGCGTTCCCAGGCCAGCCAAGACATGATCTCTCCAGTGTGTCCTGGGTTTGCCCCGGGGCCTCCTTCCGGTTGGACATACCCAAAACACTTCCTTAGGGAGCCATCCAGGAGGCATCCTAGATAGATGCCCAAACCACCTCAACTGGCTCTTTTCGATGCAGAGGAGCAGTGGCTCTACTTTGAGCGCCTCCCTAACGTCTGAGCTCCTCATCCTATCTCTAAGGCTGAGCCCAGTCACCCTGTGGAGGAAGCTCATTTCAGCCGCTTGTATCCGCAATCTCATTCTTTCGGTCATTACCCTGGCTCAGCTCCTTCTTTACAAAAACAGAACGGTGCACCGTCTGCATTACAGTAATCCCTCGCTATATCGCGCTTCGACTTTCGCGGCTTCACTCTATCGCGGATTTTATAAGCAAGCATATCTAAATATATATCACGGATTTTTCGCTAGTTCGCGGATTTCTGCAGACAATGGGTCTTATTTTCAGTACATGCTTCCTCAGTTGGTTTGCCCTGTTGATTTCATACACGGGACTCTATTGGCGGATGGCTGAGAAGCTACCCAATCAGAGCACCAGAATGCAAATGGAACATGACTGCAGTGTTCGTATTTTAGAAATATGATACTAATATTAAAGGAATGACCATAATATATCTACTATAACTGGGGAAGTAAAATGAGCGCATTACTGTATATTATAGTACATACATATTTTAGCAAAAATAATTTATTACAACGTGTTTACAACTACGTTTTACGTATTAAATAAAACTCCTCAATGATATATGATATGTATATTTGTGCGTATATATAAACAGTATCTTACCTAATATCTAAGAGAATATAAAGGGTTTATAAGGGCTTAAAATATACAAAAATAATCATATAAACATATGGCTTTTACTTCGCGGATTTTCACCTTTCATGGGGGGTTCTGGAACGCAACCCCTGCGATAGATGAGGGATCACTGTACTGCCGACACTGCCCCGATCCGCCTGTCGATCTCTCGCTCCCATTTTCCATCACTCGTGAACAGGACCCCGAGATACTTGAACTCCTCCACTTGAGGCAGTAACCCATCCCCCACCAGGAGAGGACAATCCACCCTTTTCCAGTCAAGAACCATGGCCTCAGATTTGGAGGTGCTCATCCTCATCCCATCTCCAAGATGGCCGGATATTCTGGACTGGTGTTGGACATGTACACACAGACAACTGTCAGAGCCCTTCTCCTGACTCGAAGTCGAAGGGAGGTGACCCTCTCATCCACCGGGGTAAACTCCAATGCACCGGAACCAAGCCGGGGGACTATTAATAGCCCCACCCCTGCCCAGCGCCTCTCCCCATGGGCAGCTCCACAGTGGAATAGAGTCCAGCCCCTCTCCAGGAGTTTGGTTCCAGAGTCCTATAAAATTCACATTTGTAAATGTTATTTACATCTAGTAAAGAATTAAATGAAATGACCGCAAAGTCATTGTACTGTTATTAACTAAATAAATAAGCCTTTTTAAGTACTGTTAACTGTCATTAAGTACTCTTATTAACTAAATAAAAAAGCCTTTGTTAGCTTGAAAACTCATTATTGGGCTTTAATATGGTCTTTTCAGTCACTGAGTGTGAAACCCCTGGTCCAGACATTATAGCATATGGTATTTCGACGGGATTTTAGAAAGCAACCCTATTCCGCCATTTTAAAATCTTGGCAATTCACTGTCTTTGAAATAGGTGCAAGGATAAGAGTGGCAGTCACCCAGCCAACCTTGAAATTCTAGGAAGAAAACCATCTTTGCAGTCTGCTCAGTCTGACAGCAACCTGCGCTCAGGTAGGTGCTGCTATATTACACTCACACACACAGATCTATTACTGATCTGTCAGGTAGTTCTCCTCTCACTGCCATTCATGCCTCTGACTCTCCCTCCTAGGAGTAGCACCTGAGGTACCTGAGGAATGCAGCCCCACCACCATCTCTCCTGTCTTCCGGACAGGCAGTGAGCCTTTGTTGAGCCCTCGTATGCCCCAACATGTCCAGTCCTCCCAGCCAGGAGGGGGTGCCACCCTGCGAGGCTCTGATGGACAGCTGCACTCCCGGGCCCCTCCCAAGCCCCTACGGGTGTCTGCCCTATTCCCCTGCACCCCCTCCCAGAAAGAGGAGGACCCCCGCCACCTATATGATGAGCTTGTTCCACGTGCCCCTGTGACACTGCTTCGCAACCACGCCGACCGCCTGCGAGCTGAGGAGAAGTGGCAGAGTCGTGCCCGCATCACCGAGACCAGCTTCAACTTCCTTGAGGTAGCTCCGGAGTTGGAAAGGCCAGCAGAGGGGAATGAGCCACAGTTTGTGCCGCCGGAGTTTGAAACGGCCTCCTGCTTTCACCTGGAACACTTCCATTCCTTGCTGCTCCCAGACAACAACCGGCCTCTGGAGCCCACGGTCCTGCTGGCCCTCAAGCGGCTGTTTGCCCACAGTGACGCCAGGACCACAGCTTTGCACATCCTCAGTATTGACTGTCAGGTGCACCCCCATCCCCAGACAAACCAGTTACCTGCCAGAGGGTCTCTCCCCTCAGAAAATGCTTTGTTTTGCCTTCCTTCCTGTGTGTCACAGGGTACAAACACACACAATTCCATACTACACACAGAATAGAAAGAATGATCAGTGTAACTGCATCTCTCTTGACTATGGGGAACAAGCAAACTCCACACAGAGTAGGAGTGAGATTTAAATCTCCTGCTTTAGACAGTGAAGCAACAAAGCTAACCACTGAGCCTCACTAAATTGCCCGCTAAATGGAAACCGAATTATAGGTACATTTTTAATCTTTTAGCAGCTAGACTTGAAGTCTAAAAAACCTGCAAACATCATGTTAGTTTGTGTTTTTTGTTGTATTCCAAGTCAGCAAAAAAATGCTAGCTGAAATCATAAAACGATACCAGCTAACGTGTAACTGCGGCATTCAAGTTCAAAATAAAATATTTCAGTAAAATTACGTCCATCCACCTTCCACACAATACCCAGGATTGAGTTGCCAGTCTGTAAAATGCATCCCAGTAAAATTAGAGATTGAATGAGGTCTACAGTCACATGACCAAGTGAATTCAAATGCTTCACATGAAAAACAAATGAGAAAAAATAGCAAAGGGTAAGAAAACTATCAATACTAGATTCTTACCGTGCAAACCGAATGGAACGTGGATGCAGTCGAAGGCACTCAAAATGTATGTCAAATTCCTGTCATGAACATTTTCTGTCATACTGTTAATTTTTAACCAGGCATCAGCTGATCCTGCCTTTGATCTCCCACCCATTTACCCGGGTTAGGGTCAGAAGGAGCTCAGCTCACCTCCGACCTCAGTATCTGTAACCATCCTACTTCTGCAGGTAGCACGGATCACAGGCGTGACAGAGGAGCAGAAGAGGCTGATGGGTGTGAGCTCTGGCCTGGAGCTCATCACGCTTCCACATGGGCGCCAGCTGAGACTGGACCTCCTGGAAAGGTGGTTTCTGTGTGTTCATTTCATCAGTGAGTCATTGTATGTGATTGTGTATGTGCTAGGTTACTCTGTGTTGGTTGGTTTCCTTGCCTGTTCTCTCTCCGTCTCAGGCTTCCCTCTCTCTGTGGCAGCACCAGCTCCGTCTCAGGCTCCCCTCTTTCTGTGGCAGCACCAGCTCCGTCTCGGGCTCCCCTTTCTCTGTGGCAGCACCAGCTCCGTCTCAGGCTCCCCTCTCTCTGTGGCAGGCACCAGCTCCTTCTGAGACATTCCTCTCTCTGTGGCAGGCAGCAGCTCCATCTGAGACTCTCCTCTCTCTGTGGCAGGCAGCACCTCCTTCTGAGACTCTCCTCTCTCTCTGACAGGCACCAGCTTCTTGCACTGGGGGTGGCTATAGACATCCTGGGCTGCACCGGCACTGTGGGCCAGAGAGCCGCCGTGTTGCACAAGGTCATCCAGCTGGCCAAGGAGCTGCGGCACACCGCCCACGACTTTTATGCTTTCTCTGCTGTCATGAAGGCCCTGGATCTGCCACAGGTGCCCCCATTATACAGTTTTATGATACATGAAGCTTTATCCGTATACCAGGGCTTCTCCTGAGCTTTATTCGTTTTGTAAAGCACCCACCATTTATTATAGGTGATGAAAATCTATGTGGGTATGTTACAGCAGGTATACTCCTGCTGTAAGCTCGTACTCTTAGATGTTGGACACTGCCAGGTGGGCCATAAGTGATCTAATAAATCAGCGGAATAATGATAAAATCTGTACATAGGTTTGTTTTTGTTCATGCCAATGAAACGGGTACTGTGTGTTAAACGTGACTCACATGCACTAAAACGGCACATAGGTTTCTTGATAGGTATCATCTGCCATAGTGTGTATCGTGCTGATTTTGGCATGTTTCAGGTGGTGAGGCTAGAGAAGACATGGCGGGCCTTAAGAAGGAACCACACCGAGAGCGCTGTGTCTTTTGAAAAGACACTCAAGCCGTTCATGAAAGCTCTGAATGAAGGTGATGGTAAGTGTACTGACCTTGCAGGTCCCGGCCCTCATGGTGCATATAAATTTCCATTACAGCTCAGTGTTGACAGCAGCAAGCAGGCTAATGTGCACTGTACTTCTTATTTTCAATATCTGAGAATTCAAATCAATTTTTTTTGTATAGCGCATTTTCACAACATTAAATTGTCTCAAAGCACTTTACATTATCCTCGCCTGAGCAAGCTAGAGGCGACAGTGGCAAGGAAAAACTTGGGAGGAACCAGACTAAAAGGGCCCATTCTCCAGGGGCTGGTGGAGGAGGTCAAATGAATGATTTATAACATGTTTTAGGTACTTATGCTTTACAGTAGAGAGAGAAATGAAATCAGGTGTATTGAGGGTGACTGGACTGGGGGGTAATGCATGGCTCAGCAGCTTAGATTCAAGACTTCATATTGTCATGTCTCCCTATAAAGGTTACATGTGTACAAACATCAGTGTGGCCCACCTGGATACAATGAAATGTCATATCAGCATGCAATTTGGGATGAAGTAAAGATAAAAAAGGTAGAAAAAGAGTCATCATTTTGATCTCTGTCAATCAGTCATAGATACAACGTGCACACATCACAGCATAGCATTTTGTGGGCAGGAAGAGAGTGATGATCCGCTGGAAGCTCCGAGATCAAATAGGATTTATTGACAAAAAGATTACACTAACAAAACCAAACAGACCACGAGGGGGTCATAAACAAACAGAGAAAAACAGTAAGATAAACTAACAATGATCCAACCAGGGAACAGAACAAAGAAGGACTAACAACTAGGAACCAAAAGGAAACAAGGTTATGGAATGCAACACCAGGAGAGAGAACAGGCAAGGAAACCAACCAACACAGAGTAACCTAGCACATACACAATCACATACAATGACTCATTGATGAAATGAACACAGGCAAGAAATTAAATATACAAACCAAACCGTGCTTATGAGGGAGCAGGAGTGAGACGTCACCAAAACAACCAATCAACAAGGACAGAGGGTAGCAAGCAACAGGTGGAACTAATTAACAAAGATGAACACAGAACTAAGAGGCTTAACAGACATCAAACTAGAAAACATTAATCTGACACTAAGAATACAAAGCAAAGCTAATTACTTACAGAATCTAAAGGTAAGAAACAAAACCAGAACAGAACGCAAGGAGAGTGAACCAAGGGCAGGAAAACACAGACAGAAAACAACAAACACTTGAGGAAAGAAGTACAATATTACAGACACTAGGAACAACGAAAGCCCAATAAAAAAACAGGAGATGCTGGTTCTAAGCCAGCTTTGAATCTACTACCAGCAGGTTCTCAATCTCCAAGATGACTCAGCTGACTGAGCTATGTTGTAGTCCAGGGAACAGGGAAAACACACAAGGGTTGAAGGATTATGCAACAGAGAGGGGGAAGAGGCAGAATGACCATCAGTCCCTGCTGGCCAAACAGGAAGAGGTCAAAGAGGGTGGGGTCAGACGGGACCGACCCTGACACATACGTACCACAGCCATAGAAATTATATACAGTGTGTGTATATATATATATATACATACATGCACACACGTCTCTACAGGCAAATATGTAGCATAGGACCAGAACATCAACTGTCATTAGCAGCATCAGCAGTGACTGCAAACAAATAGGTACCAATGCATACTCTTGCTCACACATATAACTAAGAGGGAGAGGCAGGATTTAGTTTGACCTAGCCTTAGTATCAGGATTCAACTAGGTAAAAGGTAGTGGACTGAGTACCCAGCATTTTGGGAGCCAGTACTCAGTTGCAGTCAGTTTAGTGGTGTTGGAGATGTTGTCACTAGTCTTCACCCTCTTATCTCTTTTCCACTAGTGCCAGTGATACTGTCAGTGTTGACAGGGAGCTGGTTCTCCGGTGATACTCAATTAGCACCACCTGAGAACCGGCCTGCATTTCCACTGGTTAAAAACAACACTTATAACAGATGGCGAGTATACACATGACAATAGGCATGTGACATCTGTGAGTTTGTTAAATAATGTTTTTCCATGGAGAATGTTTAGAGTAGCGGTAGCAGCCCCTGATCCTGGAGTGTCGGTATCCAGCAGGTTTTCTGTCCTACCTGATGAGTTCCTGTTTTCTTGAGATGAGGTGTGCTTTATCAGAGACTAAGTAGGACGGAGAACCTGCTAGATACTGGCACCTCAGGATCAGGGTTGCCCAACCCCTTGTTTAGGCTAATGCTAACCTAAGTTCTGGTTGTTAAGTTAGCATTAGCTGAAGCTTTTTTTATTTACGAAACATTAGCTAGCAATATTACAAATTGTTACTAATTAATATTTGTAACTAATTATTTGCTGCATTTTTGCCATGTACATCGGGGGCGATTCTAGGATTTGATCCTTAAAGGGAGTTAGATTCCATTGTTTCAGCCTTAAGCGATGAACCAGACCAGATGCTCTCTTTGGGAGGAAGGAGTTTATTTCCAGATGATTTTCTCTGGTGTGGTAGATGATGTTAAGCACAGCCTTCTCAACCTTATTCTCCTAACTTGTGTGTGATGCCAGCCTTTTTACAGAGTCTAAGACAATAGACCATGTTTGACCATAGCCAAGCAGGAGCCACACGATAAAAGGGCAGGAACCAGAAGATGGTGATGAACGACTTGGTTCCTTGATAATCCTACCTTGTGGCAGCCTGATTGCTCAGTCTTTGTTAGCTGATTTGCATTGGATAGCATCTTGCCTTTTGGTCTCAATAGGGAGTGAGGGCAGCGTGGTTTTCTAATAACTATTACTATTACAGGAGGCCACACAAGCTAGGATTTCTGTGTTACAAAATAATACAACAACCAGTAATATAACAAAGAAAAATATATATAAAAAACTGCAGGTCAGATACAGCACCAGTCAAATGTTTGGTCACACACAGCCACCTACAAAGGACAGTGATAGAGTGATAGAATGACCAGGACACCGGACATAAATACAATAGAAATGGTTTGGGAGGAGTCTGACCAGAGAGTGAAGGAAAAGCGGCCAGTGAGAGCTCAGCACATATTGTATGTGGGGCCTGCAGCAGGATAGCTGCGAAATCATCCCAGGAGACCAACCCATGAAACTGGTTTAGAAGACAAAATAAGGTCAGCCTGTCCTGGGAGAATTTGGAGTTGAGAGCGTTGCTCAAGAGCCCAAAGGTGGCATCACTCTGCCAACCACGTGGTTTAAACCAGCAGCCGTCTCAGTCCCAAACTACAGAGCTGCACCCCCACCCAACAACAAATGATTTCTTCTTTAATACTTTTTTGATCAATGTATAATTCCATATGTGTTATTTCTATTGGTGGGTATGTCCAAACGTTTGACTGGCACTGTATATTTGTACTCTACATTAATACATTATCAAACAAATAAGGCAGCAGCTTGCTATCGTTAAAATAATGAAGTATAAAAACATTAAAAGGGATACCGGGATTTTCCCTGGTAGACAATCTGTGATAGGCTTGACTTTGTATATGCCTTAAGTAAATGACAAAATGTAAAAAACTGAAAATTATGATCTTAAAATGAATAGCAGGTGTTAACATGTTAGCCCTATTTAGAATAACAGTTTTACAAGGAGGCTGAGACATGAAGACAGACATTTTTTTATTGTCATGATTTTTGGTAAAGCTTTACATTAACTGCACCTCCATAATGCCTTTTATAATGCATTTATAGAGCATTCCTACGCAGCAGGTAAGGTATCTTAGCATGTTAAGGTATACTTAACACCATTAATATACTGTACATTAATGACAAACATTATATGATGATGATTATAATCATATTATAAACATTGTAATCATATAGTCATGATGCATGCCTGCATGCATGCATTCTCTGTCATGTAAAGCGCTTTGGGGCGACTCTCATGAAAGGTGCTATATAAGAATAAAATTGATTGATTGATTGATCATGGGTTCGCAGTTTCAGACCATCAATTCTGTGGCATGAGCATCAAATGTGAAATGAGCTCATTTTGTGCATGAAATTGTAAAATTTCCCAGTTTAAAGATTTGCTATGTTATCTATGTTCTGTTGTAAATAAAATGTTGGCTCATATGATTTGAAAATCTATTAGTTTTCATTTTATTCAAATTTAAAAAACGTCCCAACCTTTCCGGAATTCGGGTTGTAAAATCCAAAAAGTGCACCAGTTAGTACTGGGTCGAGCAACCATATACATCAGAGTCAGGTCATTGCAGTTACTGTCACTGCCTGAATAAATGCTCAGTACTCAACTGTTTTACCTGATGTTTCTCACGCATCTCAGTGGCCATGGACTGTGAGAATGTCTCCGTGCCACACCTGGTGCCACTGCTCAGGTTGATGGAGGGAGAGGATGCAGGTGAACACACAGGACATGGCTGTGAACTGCTCCTCAACATCCTACAGGCTGCCCGTAACTCTGCTCTCAATGCTGGGCAGCACCAGGCCCACGCTCATGCTCTGCTCACAGGTGGGTCCATAACCAAGCAACAGCCTAAGACACACCCCAGTGGTGTTAACAGCTTTGGTTGGATTTGCAGTTTTTCATACTGTCAAATTCTTTCACAAAATATTGAGTGGTTGACATTTTTACTACTTCTTTAGCAGGCTGGGAACCAGTCCCTGAGCTTCTGGAGGCCTTCCGGACAGAGTTTGCCTTACGCCTATTCTGGGGCCAAGCAGGGGTTAGAGCAGAGCGTCAGGAACGCTACAGGAAATTTGATGCGGTACTCAGTGCTTTGTCGAACAAGCTGGAATCTGCCCATGACTCTGACCTTTGAGCTAATGTCAGCTCTAGCTCCTGGAGACAGATGCATTAATCTGCCTTTCCATTATGTTACAAGGATGTAGTGGGGAAAGCTTGTATCATCAGAATTGAAACATATGAGTCCTTTTTTTCTGAGACTTTGTGAAAATCAGAGGCCTTGCTGAGAATTACACTAAAAATGTTGAGGAACAGTAATCTTGCTTTGATAAACAGGTGGTGGAACAGAAACCTTACTGGGCATCATACTGAACATGGTGAGACTTTTCTGGGAGTCATACCTAACATGGTGAGGAACATAGACCGTACTGGGAGTCATACTGAACATGGTGAGGAACAGAAACCTTGCTGGGAGTCATACTGAACATGGTGAGGAACAGAGACCTTTCTGGGAGTCATACCTAACATGGTGAGGAACAGAAACTTTGCTGGGCGTAATACTGAACATGGTGAGGAACAGAGACCTTTCTGGGAGTCATACTGAACATAATGAGCAACAGAGACCTTACTGGGAGTCATACCTAACATGGTGAGGAACAGAAACCTTGCTGGGTGTCATACTGAACCTGGTGAGGAACAAAGCCTGTACTGGGAATCCGACTGGAACTTGTGCTAAGCAGAAGGAGGAACAGAGATGCAGTTAAGTACAGTTGGTCCCCTGTATCCACGGGGGACTGGTTCCACGACCAATTCCCGTATACAATGGTGTAGTATTTGCATATGACCAGCCTGTATCCTCCAGTATACTTTAAATCTCTATAATACCTAATACAATGTAAAATATATGTGAATAGCTGTACTGTATTCTTTAGGGAATAATGATAAGCAAAAAAGTCTGTATATGTTCAATTCAGATCCTGTCATCATGGCGCATACAGAAAATATAAATAGAAATAATATAAATTCATTCTCTCTCTAACACGCACACGTTTGTATTCATATCTTTGTGGGGACTCACCATTCATTTCTATGAGGAAAATCCTAATTACAACAATGACAACCTTAACCTCTTCCCAGCCGTAACCTTAACCATAAGTAAACAAACAAAATACAAGACATTTTTAGATTTTTATTGCAGTAACAGATTTTTATAAAATTGAGTTTCCCCTTGTGGTCCCCACAACATCAAAATGACAGATTTTTATGACATAGTGGGGACCGACAATGTCCTATATACATGACCCACACACACACTGTTAAAACTCACTAGCACCCAAAACTACAAATCACTTCATTCACATAGTTCAGTATAGTGTTAGATGCATGGACAATTCACGTTTTTCCTTTTTTTTTAACTTTCTGGAATATTTTATTTATGAATATTTTTAATCTGCAGTCAGTTGAATCCAAGGATGTGAAACACACCAATATGGAGAGCTGATTAAGCTTGCCCACATTGAGGCTACCACCTAAATTTATAACCTTGCCATTCTGTCACGATATAATGTAATTGTAATATGCCTGTATTTCTGGCTCTAACCGAGACCTGGATATCCCCAGAGAACTCGGCTACACCAGCAGCTCTCTCCTCTGCTTATGCTTT
>JAAGVU020000091.1:80148-92623 GCA_011763525.2 Mormyrus iriodes | reverse complement strand
ATAAATAGATATATATATATATATATATATATATATATATATATATATATATATATATATATATATATATATATATCCATCCATATGCTACATTTTTGCTGTGTAGATTTTGCAGTAGTACAAAAGACGGCAGTCCCCCGTTGTTTGGGCATATTGACATACAAGCCATTACTGGGACACAATAGTCCTTGAATTCAACAGGAAGCAGCTCATCCAAAACTTCAGTGTAACCAAAATCATTTGATTATGTATGTCACAGTGTCAAACATATACTCAGTTTTCGATTGTGTGTACCCATAAGGAAATGTGTTGCAATTGTACTTTGGAGGCTGGCTACCAAGAATGAATACAGAACAGTGGGGCACTTTGAAACTTTTTCAATCCCGCGCAGATTCGTAAGATTTTTATTTTATTTTTTTGCAGTTTTGTTAGCCTTTTTTTGTTTCTTAAAATTTGTTAATAAGTTTGCTCCGTACTATGCAGCATACTATACATTCTCACATCAAACACTGGAAATAAGTGCGGCTCTGCTTAAGTTTACAGCGCACTGTAGCCCCTTCCCCCAGGCACATAGGGTGGGTTTGCAGTTTCAAACCCGTGATTCTCTGGTTTTTCAGGCACAGCACCAGTTGATTGGCAGTGGAAAAGCGTGGAACTATTTTCAATCTAGGCACCAGCACCGCATTGGTGGGAAAAGGGGCACTTGAGAGTGAGTGAGTGAGTGAGTGAGTGAGTGAGACAGACAGACAGACAGACGAGACAGACAGACAGACAGACCAGAGTGCCCTTGAAAGGTGATAAGCTTATGGGACATACATACTGACAGCATTCCCCTCTTGTTTACCAGCAGACACGGGTGATCTACTATTCAAAGGAGCCCCATGCAGGCAGCCACTGGGGACACGTCCCATAATTCCAGGGAGATCAAAAGCAGCCAGGCCCCTCTCGAGGGTGCACTTAATCTATTCGTTTCATGCCCTTGTCAATGGAGTGGTCACATTTCATTACCACCTGCGGCTGCTTATTTGTAAGCCCCCCTTATCGATTCCACTTGATCCTGTTGTACCTGAAGGAAACACTGGTCAATTTTCCCCTTTGATGTAGGAAATATAATCTGAAACAACTCTCCCCCTGACTTTATTGAAGGCGGCCCCACTCCACTGGAGTGGGCTAGCAGAAACAAGCCAAATAGTCCAAGCGGTGCCATTTTAATAGGACTGTAGAAAAGTCAGGACTTAAAAATTCAGAGATTTTACACGTACAATCAATAAATGAATGTTACCAATTCTGTACACAACATTTACATAGTTATTGTTAAATAGATGAGGTGATAGTGTCAGGAATAAGTCAAACTATGACATTCTCTTTTTAGAATTCAGTAGTCACTGCAATCCAATTAACATCTATCCATTCTTCCATCCCTAATCCAGTACAGGGTCACTGTGAACTTGGAGCCTATCCCAAAACATAGGAAACAATGCAGAGAATCATTCAAGATAGGATGCAGGCCCATACCTGGGCGTGCACACGCAACCTTCTGGAGAGTGTGAGGAAACAGGAGTACCCAGAAGCAGCTCCAGAATTCGAGCCCCAAACCCAGGAAGTTTAATGCAGAGAGCTACCCACTGAGCCACCATGCCACCCCCGACATACAAAGGGAACGGGGGAGGGGGGGGAATCAAATGCTCAGAAAAGTATACTGACTGAGAAGCACCAGATAATGACATCAGAGGAAATGGCAGGGAGAATCACACAGGCAGTAACAAGCAGGAGGAAAACGCTACGATCGCCATGGCTTACGTTGTGTGCAGAAGCCAGGCGTGGGCTTTGATCCGGAGGGAATTATGATTTCATACAGCCGGATATCTCAGCCAAGTCATTCAGTGCCACGGCAGGAACTCCGTGTCAAAGCAAGAAGTGGAAGCTGGCACAGTCTGCCGCTCTGTTTGGGCCGGATTGTCCTTTGTGGATCGGACTGTTAGAACCAGACATGCGGTCGGCCACTAGGCTTCAACAACGAGAGCAGGACATGGCAGGAAATCGATTTCAACTGAACCTGCTCTGTTCGTAAGAAAAAAATAAATATACAAACCCGGTTCTTGCATCTGCTCTCAGATGGTAGTTTAAAACCTCTAACCCATATGGGAAGTACGTTTTTGATCAAGGCTATATTCTTCATTTGATTAATTTCTGTACCTTAATCTTTTTGCATCACTCTACTCATGAGTGCAGACCCAGCAAGCACAGACAGGTTGCTGCGCTCAATTGGAATTCCAAACAACCAAACTCAAATACATATTTTTAATTTTCACTGAAAATGACTGACCTTAACTCGGGTAGGAGCTGAACATACCTGATTTTCATGTGGTGCTATGAGAAAACACTTTTAAACTAAACAAAACAATTCTACAAAAATATACAGATGCTGTTTAGGGACTCCCAGCCTCACACCCTTTGCCTCAGGTACTACAGACTGTATATTATACTGAATACTTGTGGAGGCATAAAAGTTATCAGTAAGCTAGAGCTGATATGCATAATAGCACTAGGCTTCATCTGAGGATGAAAAAACTGGAAAAACTCCACAAAAAGGGCAGAACAAGAGTGCGAGCAGACACTGCACCCCCCCACCCTGAGGACAAACGCGGTGACCTCTGCTCAACTCTGTCATTCATAAGCATGTCATCCATGAACCACTGGTCTGGAGCAGAGCCCCAGCTTTAGCTTGCGGGGGGGAGGCGGTTGCATCAGCCCTGGATTTGAGAGACACCCGGAAGAGCAGCTCTATCTGCTCCACACCGCACTCGCAGAGCCCTGTCACGACAAGGCCCTTGATGTTATCCTGCCTGTTTGGGACACTTTAATCATTGGGAAAATTGAACGGCACAATTCAATCACTCAAAAGAGTGCCCCATCGATTGACGTAATCTTACTGGGATGTGAAATTGGGGGGGGGGGGGGGACATCGATTGCTTCCAACACCTGTCCCTCTCTGAATCAGGCGACCGGTGTTCCCTTTATCTGGAATCCGATCTCCGGGGTGCTCCAGCGGGTTCTGATCTGGGCCAGGACGCCATTTTCCCGGCCCGGGCAGGACTCCACGAGCACATGCGATGTCTCCATCGACGATACCTTGGGAACTCGCACCAAAAGATGAGAACGAGAGATCGAAGGGATGAAAAGATGAGAGGTGACCATACCACAAAGGTGCCTACATTTAACAGGCCCACAGCATCTCATTGGGATAAAGGCGCAACGCTTAACCTGACGACTGCAAGTATTTAAAATATTGACACATTATGTCATCGCAAGACCACTTACACTTCACCAAGGAGTGCTTTGCCAATATATTTGGAGTCGCTCGTTTCAAAAATGGACAAAACACAAATGTCCACTGGTGAATTAATCTTGAGTGTCAAAGCGATGGCATGACAAAGCGAGGCTCCCAGAATGATGCAGGTTTGGGAAGACACTGGAGTCTATTCACTGGTGTGCAAATCCTATCACAGAGTCCCCTTATCTTCAATCACCAGCATGGCCCAGTCAGTTTGTCTGACTTTGCCTGACGTATTCACCCCTTTAGTGTTTTTGGATTCACGCCATTAGCTGTCAATGAGCGCTATTTGCTTGTTAAAAAAAAAAAAAAAAAAAAATGAAGCTAGACTTATGAAACTGGAAAGTAGTGCACTAGCATTGACACAGAAGACTTAGTAACACCTACCTTTTAAGCACAGAAGTATTAAAATTTCCAGGCCAGGCTGCTTAAGGAATTGTACAGAATTAAAATATCTGTAGCAAAACAACCTCCACTGGTCATTCCACTCTGCTGTGTGAAATACAGTATCAGGAATGTCCATAGAACAAACAGTACACCAGACCACATGACTGTACATCACCTCAGGGCATCACCACCAGCACAAACAGTCACTGACAAACACCACAAAGCATGTACCCCGAGAGGGACATTGCAAATTAAATGGCAGGAACAGCAGCTTCTAGCCTTTTTGGGAGATAGCAAAGGATTCATAGTTTGACCTCTGACCCCTGATGTGGGTCTCTCCCACAATGCACAGCTGGGCTGGCAGTCGGATGATTGATTAAGGCCCATTATTCTGACGTCCTGGAATATGTATTAATCATTAAGGTTTCTGTCAATGGAGGAGGTGCCAAAGGCTGCACAGGCATAAAGCAGGAGGCTCTTATTCAGCCTATGACTGGCGGACACAAAGACTGACGAAACCCCAGAAGCTCGAGCCATTTTCTTCGCTGTATTGGTCCTTCCAGACAAAATAACTTTCTGAATTTATCGCAGAGGGGCAGAGTAATTACCTGAGGAGCGGCCACGTGAAGGGATCGATGGCGAACAATGCTCCCGCGCATCGACCGCGCCGATGACAAACTGCGTCCGCGGCTTTTCCGCGAGCCCCTTTTATGGAAGGGGCGGATTATCCGACTTTCTGAGCCTCCCCCTTTGTTGATTTACTGTTAGGGAGTTGCAACATTATTAAAGAGGCTCTGTTTTACAAGGGAGCCGTGATGAATGAGTTGCAGACTCCAGGCGGCCCGCGAAAGGAGGGATGGAGTCTGCACTTCTCCCCCCGATTTCAGAGTGATGGCACTCTTTCCGTCGACGGAGCACCTCCAGCCTGGAAACGCACCAGGGTGGCGGGGAAAACTTCCCGCTGACCGTGCATTTAAAGTGTGTGAGAGATGCAAGGAAGATACTGAGCACTGGTGGTGGGGGGGGGAGGGGGGGGGGGGGTTCTAGGGGGGGGGGGAACCAGGCTCGCCGCGAGGGATATGGGGAAGGGGGGGAGAACAGGAGAGAGAGGGGGGGGGGGGGGGGGGGGGGGGGGGGGGGGGGGGGGGGGGGTTCATGTGAGTTTGGAAGCCGAACAATACTGAGGTGGTGTGGGAGTAGATCCCAGAAGGGAGTGAGGGAGGGGGAGAAAAACACTTAAAAAAAAATTGGAAAGCTATAAAGTAATAGATTTTATCCCTCCCACACACAGCCAGTGAGGTGTGGGGGCTTGATTCTAATGGGGGGAGTCAGCAAAACAAAATGCCGCTGTTAAATCATCTCCCAGGATCCCATGTCACAATAGTAATGGGAAATGTGCTCATCATTCGAAAGGTTAGCCTCCCAACCCCCCTCCCAGGAACACCCTTCCCCTGCCGCGGCCCCAGCCGGCCATTATAACTGTGGCAACCGGGCGGCTGGTTTCTCTCCGCGGGATTAAACGCCGGGGATGAGGAATGGTGGCATTTAGGTACCCGCCACGGTGCGCTGGTTCTATCGCGGCACTCCCTGTCCGGGGCGTGGCTCCGGCAATGCTGCCGGCGAAGCCCCCACTTTTATTTATGCCGGGACTCCAGCCTCGGCAGCTGCATCATACTTCACGGGTGTCTTGTTATGCAGTTAACCAGATTGTCCGTAAAAGCTCCTTACTTACGCCCAGCGGCGGAAAGGACGGAGAGGAAGCAGCTGTCCGCCTCCCATGAAGCCCTGGGGTAGCTCTGGCAGAGCCACCAGACCCTCGGCGGTCCTGCCTGGCTGGAGAAAAATCCCAATATTCAACACGTTTTGAGTGACAAAGATTTTGGGGGCCACCAAAAAAAGAAAAAAAAAAAAGTTGGATGTTCAAGAGCTTTTATGGCGGCGGTGCAGTTGCAACAATTGATTGGTGCATTAAAACTCATTTATCACAGAGGCGATAAGGTGAAAGAGTCAAGAGTTTATTAAACCGCGCGCGATACAAAGCGACAGCTACCACTTTACATTCGCCAGCGGGAATGGTGTGAGAAATCCCCGTCAGACACGGCATTCATGAAATCAGCAAAAAAAAATAAAAAAAGCGCTTGACCTTACTGAATAGGAACAACACGGGATAATTAATAAATAAGAACACCAAATAAATAACCACATTCTACACGCTGCATAGTCTAATGCAAAGATTGATTATCTTGATCTTTTTTTCCCCCGGACAATGCTAAAGGTCAATAGTGAAATAAAGTAGTCAGAGAAATATATATGGATACCACCCCCCCTCCCCTAACACACCTTAAACTACTGCTTAAAAGGGCTACTGCGTACCTAAACATACCCCAAATGGCTGAAACACCACGTTCACATCATTAGATTAGTCAGAATTCATACATGAATAAATGTGACCACGTACACAGTAAGCAAACCTTGCTGCCAGGACATCAAAGTACATTAAAACCATCAAGTTTACTTGGCAAGGGTGGGAGTCTTATTGCGAATCGGAATGCAAAGAGAAGAAAAAAGTGTGTATATATATATATATATATATGTATAAATAAATCCAGACCCTTGACAGGATAGATTTTTACTTCATGTAAGCAATTTCGGGATCCTGTTCGGGGAGGTGGTCCTAATCCCCGTGCCATCAAAGTGAAGTGGCCCAGACACCAGAGTACGACAAATGACACGTGTCATGTGCTCTGACAGGCCGTGAGGCAAAAACTCAGCAGACACCACAAACTGAGGGGTACCGTGGAGAGGGCACGAACGGGAAAGAGTGTGAGTGGGGTGACGAGGGGAGGGGGATTGCAGAGAGGGGGTGTGAAGCCATTCAAACACTTGTCAAAATCACAGCGAGACTCCCAGCTTTCCCGGCCGTGTGAATCGGGCGTCTGCGTGCCTTAAGAACACAAAGACGACAAGAGAAATGCCGGCAGAAGCTTTTTCTATGATTATCACTCATTATCGCTCCTAGAAACAACGAGAATGTATGTGTGTGGGGGGGGGTTGTTCATGCTCCTCGGAAGCTTCAAAACGCCGAGGTGTGCATGCTGTGGATATGGGGCCAAAGATCAAGTGTGTACCAAATTAAATGCATTCAAGCTAAAAAAAAGACAAAAAAAACAAAATAAACTGGCTTATTATTTTGAATGCATTAACCCAGTTGATAGCATCAATCTGATCCTCTGACAAGCAGTTTGTGGGGTTCCAGAAAGTGGCGGCAGACCGTCATGAGCGAGAAGGTCCACAAGCCTCGACGGACTTCTACGAGTTTGGCCCTCGGACTTGCGTCATGCCCAGAAAGTCGCCCCCCCCCATCATATCTAACGAAGCCGTCGGTCATGTGAACGCACGCGATTCCTGTAGGTGGAAATGGATGTGGGCAGGGGAGAGGAAACAGTCACTTCGCCTCAGGAAATTCAGGAGAGGCACAGACGTCCGGGAGAAAAGGTGCAGAGTCAGTCGGCGGAGGAGGCCGCCATCCATTCAGAGACTAGTCCCAACTCCGTGCCACCAAAACGCTGACAGAAAACTAGTCCTCAGTGACGAACAGAAAAAAAAAGTCCTTGCCAATGTGCACGAAAAAAGAATCCCCTCCTTTCTTGGAGATGATCGCAGATAACTATCACCTGGCTACGGTTCCATAAACCTGCCACCTCATGTTAGCTGACTGTTACTTGTGCGTGTTTTTTTTTCCTCCCCAATTCCCTTTTCTCACGAGTTTCACAGGACTGTTTTGCGAGCCATGACAGAGTCCATGGCGAGGCCTGGTTTGGGTCAGCAGATGGTCAGAGCTGGTGATCGTGAACTGGGACTCCCGGCCCACCTACCGAGATTCTTCAAACGATTCAAATTTGCCTCTCTAAGCCAATGGTCATCAGTCCAGAGCAGGTGGGCTTTTTAGGAGAGGTGGGTGGCCCAGCTCTCAAAACCTGTGCAATGCAAAGATACAAAGAGTCAGGGCAACAGACCTCCAGACCCTGACCTTCAAACCTTGACCCCAAACCCTGACCAACCACAAGCACTGGTGTTCAACCTTACCCCCACTACAGACCCCACTTAACACACCTTAGGAGCTTATAGTCCAACCCATGCCCCTGACGCGCAGTTAAGCAGCAACCTCACCGTAAGTACCCTTACCCATTTAGCTCTTAGAGGCCAGTTTGACTACATCTTTTCATAATCTTATTTCATACTGAGGTCACAGAGCTTTGAATACAATATAAAAGCATTTAACCTTGGAAAAGTCAATCACGAGGGGCCTTTCAGTTATGGATCTTGCAAGCAAAAATAAATCATCTTCAAACATAAACACTTTGGCTTGCAAAGCTAATGAGGGGACAGTTCTACTGCGATCTGCAATAACAAAAGAAAAACCTTTTACCAAGTAACCATGATAAAACAATAAGACTGATCAGGATCAGCAAGAAAACTCAATTGCATGAATGCACAAAATAATTAGATACTGAAAACAAATCGAGACCAGCTTTTACAATAGATATTTCTCATGTATTAAAGGGCACATTTTAAAGTCTGAAGTCTGGGAAACAGAAACTTTTGGGTTGAGATGCCAGGCCTTATAGGGGTCAACAGCTTGCGTTCAGCAGAATAAATATACCGTCTATGTAAATACCAGTATCGCTCACATTATAACAATATCGGTACTTTCTAGTTTCATTCCTCTGTGTTTTGCGATCATCCACTCTGAATACAGGGCTGTGTGCGTTTTGCTAATTTCACAACAACAGAAAAACCTTTTTAAGGAACGGAAAGCACAACAGCCCGTGACGCTGGGGGTGGGGCCACCAAAAATGGCCACAGATGAAAATCGTTGATCGACCAGGACCTTTTTCATTACTGATTTGGACAATAAGCCAGCATAAGGCAGAAGGATCACGGATTTGTACCTTCATCCGAGAAAATCCTGAAGCTGAGCACCAGACCTTTCCCAGTTTTAAGAGTGGACTGGAGATCAGGTAAACGCACGCCCTCAGTCAGGGGTGTTGAGCACAGCCGCTGGTCCCAGATCCCACCCTAGTGCATGCAATGCGTTCACGGTTCAGCTGAGCTCTTAATAAATTAGGCCTAATTAATTGCATTGCACGATTCAAGACACGTGACAGTGCTAGCTGACTACATTTTAGCTTGCATTAATCAAACTGAGGAGAAGAAATGGATAATTTGACAAACCTTAATACAAACATACTTGCTCATTTTTTTTTTTACTCAAAGTGGTTATTTAAATTTTTCAAGGACAACAGAAAAGGAATTGATTAATTGAAAATGTATTAATAAGCAATATTATACTATTAGTTATAATAAAAATATTCATTATTTCACGTTCAGACAAAGTACATATGTGTTTAGCTAGAGCATTAACGCGATTTTAATTAAAATAATCCAAAGACCAGTAGTACCACATCTAATCAGGAACTTGTCCAGACCGTAAACACACTTAACACTGGGTTCTGTGTACCCAACATTTCAGTAAAATGGCACTTTTATATCAGGACACAAAACAATGCAGCCTAGGCTATGGCGAAATGCAAATTGCACATTAGCATTATTCAGAACGTCTTTGTGATGTACAGATGCCTGAACGTCAAACTACAGCACTAGCACAGCTCTCAGGTCCTCATTACGAAACTCACACTATGGTGAGACAGGAGCATCATGGGAACCCATCCTAACTCTGAGGAGCATTCGCCATGGTTTATGAACTCATAGTTCTGAGTTTATGGTAAATAGTGGTATCAAATGCTATGCAGGTAAGTGAAAGGTAGGAAGGTATGTTTTGACAAAATGCACAAATGTAACTGCAAAGGTCAACATGCTAATTTGCATTCATGCAAAAATAAGGTCCTTCTGTAAACACACATGTATGGCACAACATCCTGTATCCATGTTGCACAACATAAATCAATTTTTTTGTACCTTTTTAATACACTCCATTTACATCAACAAAAACGCGACAGAGCTGTTTTTGCTTCGCAGCTTCTAGAACACACAGCTGCACTAACACTTCTGTGAACTTTACCACAACTCAGTGGTAGGGATGATAAATAAAGACTCTCACACGCTGCATATTTTGATAAAAACCTCATAAATCCGTGTGGAGAGCCGAGACCTGCAGGATCGCGGCCACGTTCACTCACTCAGCCACAGCGGCCGCCTTGAAGGACGCCACCTGGCTCAAGTTCGTCAGCACTCACCTCACGAGGTTCTCATTATCGCCGGGGCCCTTGCAGGTGGCGCACTCGGTCCTGGTGTCATCTGCCTTCGGCTTCTTCGGCACAGCCGGCTGCCGTTGCCGTCGCTCCCGCGGAGGCGGTTCCTATGGAAACGAGATCGGTCAGGACACTCCGAGGAGTCTGGGGAGGATTGATGCTGCCTGTCCACCCACCCCGCCAGGGGGTATCAGACAAGGTTTCGGCACACCGGGACCTACCTCGATCTTCTCCTCCTCGCACAGGGAAATACGTTTTCGCTTCTGGCCTCTGGTTCTCTGAAAGGACCAGAACACACCGATTACCCTTTGCAGGAACCACATGGACTCCCACAAAAAAACAGAAACACGAATAAGCAGAACCTCAAGACACAGATGCGAATATTACTGACAAGTCACTCGGGGGTAATATCACACAGCAATGGTGCACATATACTGTCCCACATCAGCATAGGAAAAAATTAAACATTCTTTAATTCATAGTGCTGAGGGGAAAAGCCTCCTTTCTATTACTAACTAATCATATGTTTTTCATTTTCAAGACCCACAAAAACAGTGCAGACTCCTGAAAGGGAAAACCAGTAGCTGTACAGTACTCACAGAAAGTCTTGGGACGCTTGCTTAATTCAGTAAAAATACAGCATATTTTTGGGTTTTATAACAACAGTCATTACTTGATTCATTTCTTTACAAAAAAATATATATACTACATTAGAAACAACTAACAGTTTTCAAGTAAAACATTCATTTCAAGTAGTAATAAATTGAAACAAATTATAGTTTCAAGTTGTAAGAGCTGCTCCGAGTTAATTGACAAACACTGGGTGCTTTTTAAGTAGCAACACCTTTGCAATAACAAACTGACTGTTTGTGTTTACTGTCTCTTTGGGAGTCGATGGCTACAGTTGCAATTAATAGCAAAATGGAAAGAACAGAATGAGTCAGTTAAAAAAAAATATGACACTTAATAAAAAGAAAATGTCTGTGTGGAACATGCGTGCAGATATGTGGCAATGAACTTTTGTTAAGAAACCAATAAATTAGCAACATTGTTACAGAATTAAGCAAGCGTCCCAACAGAGTTTCTGTGAGCACTGTATCTGCTATCATGAAGCAGCTCCACCAAGCTGTCCATTACTTCTTCAGCTCATCTCCCCAGGCGACCTCCCACCCGAGACCAGATCTGTCTGGGGCCCAGTACGCCCAGTGAAAAACACACTGGTGTCGCGGATTCCAACTTTCAGAATAAGTCAGCGGGTGGACAGAGGCACCAGACACCTTTTAAAAGGGATGAAATATCAATGACATATTTAAACAGATTGTGGAAACAATTCCATCTGTCGGCGCTGGCGGGACACCGCGAGGCAGACGGAATGCTTAGCGTCAGAAATGCTAAGCGCTAAGGCGCTGCCAGTTGGCACCCGGATTCACCGGCGGGCCAGACAAAGACGCACGCTTAGTCGATTACTTGTCTATCGCGGTGGGCTTGCGCATGGAGATTTATCGGAGCAGCAGATCAGAAGTGGCTGGATGCTAATACTGGGTCACAGAAGTTGAACGGTGAGGGTTCAGACTGAACAAACACACTGGCGAGGTGGAGCAAGGCTGCAGGCCAGTTTGCTTAGTGAAGCTCATTATTGAGCAGGGCTCAATCCTTAGAGATTAATAACCTGGGAGGAGGGGGGTAAGTAATATTATGGTTGGATTTGGAGGAGGGCATTTTGGGCCAGCATCCACCCGTTCAGAGACACTTAACCTAAAGCCCTCTCGAAAGGGAGAGCAGGGTCAGCTGGACTCCAGGAAGGGAAATCCACCACCCCGCATAAAGAGAGAATTATAACTTCGGGTGCCATCACTATTGGGGGGGCTTTTGAAATCACCAGGCTTGCAAAGTGGGGGCTGCGCCCACATGTGTTTTAAGATTAATTCAGTGCTGGTATGCCGCAGAAGATCATCGCTGCTTAATCCCCACGCTCCAGACTATACTGCCCCAAAACACACACACACCCACACGCACACACCTACACACACCCACACCCACACCTACACACACACCCACACGCACACCTACACACACACCCACACGCACACCTACGCACACACCCACACCTACGCACACCCACACGCACACACCTACACATACACCCACACGCACACCTACACACACCCACACGCACACCTACGCACACCTACACACACCCACACGCACACATCTACCTCCTCTATATATCCTTCATATACATTTTTTCATTCCCCCCATCTTTTTAGAAACACAGGAAATAAAACCTGTGGACAATGGAGAGCCATTTTCATGACGGTGGGAATCTCTACACACTCCTTTCTCTGCTGAGGAAAATCAACCGACAATGAGGGCATTTATTTAAAAAAAAAAACCCCAGAAGCCATATCTAGGTGTTTCAATGGCCATTTCGGGAGGAAGGGTTCCACGCTTCCCAAAGCGCCGCTGTTCCTTATGTGAGGTA
>JAAGVU020000091.1:47859-72760 GCA_011763525.2 Mormyrus iriodes | reverse complement strand
GGGGGGGGGGGGGGGGGGGGGGGGGGGACAGGTTAACTTTGGAGTCCGGTGTGGATTCATGGCGAATGACAGGTCAATCAGTCGGCATAAATAAAAGGCTTTTTTTTTTTTACAAACAGGATAGCTATTACAACTACAGAATTAGGCCGTGGCCTCCTGTGAGCACATTGCTGCCCACAATCTGGATTCTTTTCAATCACGTATCATTACCGTAGTGTGGCAAGCGCAGTGTGTCAAAAATTGATTTCCCTGCTTCTCCCCAGTGCTTGAGGTGTGTGTGTGTGACGGGCAGAAGGGTGTAGTGATGCACCTGGCCCAGGATCCCGCCCAGCAGGGCCCACACGGCCTGGCCCTCGCTCCTCAGCACACCGTTGATATTCTGCAGCTCCTCCAACGTCTCACAGAGCTGAAGGGAGATAACGGGGTGGTGAGAGGGAGATCAGATTAGAGGAGGACAACCTTATACGCTCTCTCTCTCTGTCACACACACACATACGCACGCACGCACACACACGCACGCACGCACGCACGCACACGCACAGGTGTGAACGTGCACATGCACTTACACAAGCACCTAAAGCTCTCCAGGTTGGCAGTGACTGCCCCAGAGAGGCCTCCTGGCGGATGGTGTGTGAATAAGAGCTGCTTTAAATGCAGAGGAATAAACCTCAAGTTTTATTAGTCCTTGGTTCAAAGCTGTGGGGCGATGCGGACCAATAAACGGGAACATGGCAGTGTTTTCTCATCACATGCCCTAACTCATATCGATGCAAATCTCAGATACCCCAGGTGGAGAGGGGGCCAAGAAAGGAGGGCAAAAACAAAAAAAATAAAAATACTTCCTGGACCCAGTAATATGCATGAGCCCAGATGAAATGGAACGCGAATTCTGTCTGATAAGGGCGCGCGGGGGAAAGTCAGCACAAAAATACCTAAATTGGATTTCCATACCACGCATTATCCTATTTTTCGGACATCATTGATTATATAAGACGATATCTGTGGATAGTGCCGGCCTCAGAATCACTTCAGCGAACTTGTCTTGATTTAATATAGCAATTATGTACAATTCTGCCCAAATTGCAGCTTCCTGTGTGTGGCTGGGGGGAGGGGGGGCTTCTTCCAACAATGGGCTAAAAAATGCATTCAGTCTATTTTTGGAAAATAAATATATAAAAAACCCTACCCCCACCCTGGCTCATTTTCATGAAGCTGCACCATTGAGCAGGCGCTCCCATCCAAGGAGGACGCCGCGTTAGACCCCCATCCAAGGAGGACTCCGCGTTAGACCCCCATCCAAGGAGGACGCCGCATTAGACCCCCATCCAAGGAGGACGCCGCGTTAGACCCCCATCCAAGGAGGACTCTGCGTTAGACCCCCATCCAAGGAGGACGCCGCGTTAGACCCCCATCCAAGGAGGACGCCGCGTTAGTCCAATCCGAGGGACTCAATTAGCTGTATCAACCAATTAAAGATGCCCAACGCATGTGGCTCAGAACCCAACGACACATTAACTCCTGGCCGGCTGCTCCTCCGTATTCCGGCCTTACACGCCTCGGCAGTCATGTGACCACGCCCGAGACAGACACAGGACGACGATGGCAGCACTGCTCCTTTTTATGGCCTTTGCCTCAAATTCTACACACATTTTAGGAAACGCTTGGAATGATTTATCGATAGCTAATTATATATTTGGGGGGTAAAAAGCATCATGGTGTTTTAACATTTTATCCTCACATGTCCTCACATTTAATAACACAGACAGACACGCACGCACGCACGCACGCACGCAGAGTGTACATAACCACACAAATACATACTCACACCAATATAAACATGGCAGCCTTACTTAAAATAGACAGAACCAACTATACAGCCCAGATCTGTCCTTTGGCCTTATGAGTGCTGGGCTCTTGCAGGTTTAACAGAATACAATTTGATTAGCACCTGAACCAAAGCCGACAGCAGGCTAGGAGACCCACCATCCCAACTGCTACCTCGATAAAGCTACACAGTTCAGAGCAGCCAGCACCGCCCGGGTCGCCCCGCGGGCCACACCTTGTTGTACTCCACGTGCAGCTTGTCCTGTTCTCCTTCCAGCTTGTCCTTCAGGTTCTTCTGCTCAGCGATGTTGTCCTGGATCTGGATCATCCGCATGTTCCGCTCTGAAGGGGGGACACATACAATAATGAGTTTCTTTTTCCATGAAAAAGGTGCAACAAAACGCTGGTGGGAGTCGGGCATCCTGCGAGGAGGCATGACAGGGTGCGTTTCAAGGTAGTGGCACACACACGGGGCTCAGGAGGGTCCACAGACCTTCCACAAACAATCAAGACTGCGAGGACAGTCAAGACCCATGGTTATGGACTACCGAGGCCAACAGCAAGGCCCATATCTAAAAACCAGACGTGTCCAGAACTGATAAAGTGCTGGCACATTTTAACAGGACACAAATGACTCAATAAATCAGATTCATATTCTGTGAATACAAAACAGACAAACCACACAATTACTGTTATGCATATTATCACCAGCACAGCTACCAACAGGTTTCCGCCAATATCTACTCAAAGATGGATGGATTTGTGCGATTGAAAAAGCACGACAGCTATCAGAAATTATCTCTAATTATAGTTTCCTCAGATCTCACATAAGTATGGGCAACTATGTTTTCTGCGGAAAGGACTTTACGCTCCATTAAAACAATTAAGCACAGACAGAGACATCTGTGTGAAGTCAACTGTTCCTGAAATCATTCCCCGGTTTCTTCCGCATTAATTTACGCCATGTCTTCACTTGATTATAATTGTAATTAGAATTTAGGCTTGAGCATAATAAACAATCACCATGCCACTATCATTTACAATTCTGCAAATGCAATTACGTTTGCACTAAAATGACCTTTTTTCCCCCCAGAAAATCAACCCAAACATTAAGCTAATTACGTATCCATTTGATAATTTGAAAATACATCACGAACGAGCATCTGTGTACTGAACTATTTAATAGGCTACACAGCCTTAGTTAAAAGTATGTCTTTCTCTGTGCACATAGTATAAGGCAGTAAACATGCCTTACATGTCGTCTGTATAGGTCAGAGGGAGCAAAGAAGCCAGACTTGAGCTCTGAGTCATGCCTAACATGGAGCTAAAATGACAGCGCTCCTGGTGGTAGGAGGACCTAGCTGTGTGGAGGCACCTTGTCAGCTGATCGGACTTCTTACCCAGGTAGTAATTGACAAAGTCGGCAGTGAGGGCCGGCTGCTTGTGCTTGCGACGGCCGTCCACACTGGCGCTGGCATCCGAGGTGTCCACAGGGAAAATGTCCGTACTGATGCCCATGAGCTCCGCTTTGCGCATCAGCTTGCGGATGGCTGAGGCGCTGGAGGTCAGGGGCCGGGGCAGCTTCTCACGGGGCACCCAGGCCTGTGGCCGTGTATTCCGGGATAGCTCCGCCTTGGCCCGGTACTGCTGCAGGCGGGTGCTGATACGGGCCTGGAGGGGCAGCGTTACCGCATTGGGCTAAATTGCAGTCGCATTTCAAAGAGGCTTAACACAGACCGAGGGGAGCCAGGGTAAGAAGCTGGCCCTGAACATGCGGGGTGCTGGGGCATATGGAGACACCGGCACCCTAGGGGACGCATCCTCCCCCTCACCTGAGCCTCGGGCGTCAGCTGCTTCTCTCGCTCCTGTAGGGACATCTTGCAATACGACTGCAGTGCCAGGTAGTTCTTCCTCTTCCACTTCCTGTCGAAACGGTCGGCGTGCTGCTTGCAGTAGGCGAAAAATGGGTCCGCTATGTCCTACGAAGATGAAGGAATGAGCTGAGCGCCAGGGTCCCTGAAACCTCCAAACATCTCACCAAGATCTTTAAAGCATTGGTCGCCTGTGCTGTAATTCTCATGGTGTATTAACCCTGATCATTCCATCCTCAAAACACAGGTGAGAACGGGAACATGCAAAAAGTAAAATAAAAATAACACAAGAGCCCAGCAAGGCAAAGCTTTTCACAGAATTCCGCGGTCCATTAATTACACCCCTACCACAGTAGAATTTCATGATAACTTCCAGGGAACAACACTCCCCCCACCCTCAAACATCCACTGGCAAACTTAGAACGAGACTACCATTTCCCAGCTCCCTGAAAAAATCGTTTAGGCTTAAGGTGTCTCCATGGCCGCTATCAGCGCTCCTGGCTGGCGATAGAGGCCCTTGTCACAGCTCGCTGGATTAAATGGATTGCAGTAAGTAGGCACTTTCTGCGGTAGTTATCGCAGTGCGTGCTACCTTCCCACCGCAGGAATGCACGGTGTGGGGCTCACTGAAGCAGGGCGAGGCAGGGCAGGCCAGGCCAGGCTGGGCGTGAAAGCTGTACCCCGGGCTGGACCGAGACGGGGTTCCCCCACAGCCCCATCCTCAGCCCTGACCATATAAACCAGAGGTTCAGAAACCGGCCACACCGGACCCCATAATGCACATCTGAAAGAGCAGAAACAGTACCGTGTCACAGCACGGCGCACACGGAATGCATGACTGAGCAGCAGGATGGTGGCAGACTCTGCCCCTCTATATCTGTTAGTCAGGGGGACAGTGGAGGTCTCACGCAGGAAGGAGGCTGCTGATCATTCAAACGACCGATGTTAGCAGATAGCCAGCAGCCATAATGTTTTCCATAGCGGGGGGGGGGGGTCATGACCAGACTTCTTTACTACTTTACTATACCTTCCCCCTCCCTAGAAACATCCAGACCCTTAAGTCTACCAACCATTCACTCACTCTGAAATGACCACTGGCAGTTTAGTCTTCCCCCAGTAACTGACCCAAAAAACTAACCCCAGCCCAAAATAACCCCAAATTCACTGAAGACAGGGCGGCAACGGGGAAGATGCTAAAGATTCTGCTACCCATGTCTGCTAGCCCCTCTTTCTCCAGGTTGTTCTAATCCGTCCCTGACGTGCGACATATTTTCTTGCTGTCATGCTCAGGCTGGCCCACGGGATGTGAGGCATGCTCGCCAGAGCGGGAGCTAATATCCCCAGGATTTATCACCCCCTACACCCCACCCCCAGGGCTGACCACTTCACCCAAGCATGGCCTGTTCTGGACGGAGGGGCTCCATTACTGATAATGACAGCCTCTTCTCCACTTTGCTTTTCCTGGAGCCAGAAAAGGTACAGCTGTCAGCAATTCTTTTAGGGAGGGGAAAAAAACCCCCCTATCTGTAATGCTGGACTTCACGCCTATAATTAGTCAGTATGATTTCCCTCCGGATCTCATCAGCGCCTCGTGACTGAAGCACATCTTCCCCCAAAGCCCAGTGCAGATGTGCGCTGACTGCAGTATGTCACAGCGACACAGTGATCTGTACTGCAAAACACTGCTGTGTCAGTCCTTAACATCCTGTTATTTATGCTAGAAAAAGGTTTGCTTTAAAATCAAAAATTACTTCTTGTAGACCCTTTAGATTACAAAAAAAGAATAGCCTGTTGATTTTTAATATAGGCCTGTTGTCTCAAACCAGAGATTAACCCACATTTGGACAGCAGATTAACCCGACATCCGAGCGGTCACAGGTCCAGCTTTTAGCATTGTTATTACAATTATTCATTTATGTCTCTTATCGAAGGCGTCTTACATTAGAGGGAAGGGTCACAATTCACGTGTGTTCCCGGGGACTTGAACCCACGACCTTTGTATTGTTAGTCCACTGCTATACCTGTTAAGCTATACAAGCTGACATTTTACATTTTATTTACTTAGTGGACGCTTTTATCCAAAGATCCATACAAGTGACAAAGCAGGATGAGACAGTCCCTGGAGCAATTGGGGGGACCAGGGGATTTGAACCAGCGACCTTTCGATCACAGGCACAGTGTCCAGACCTGCTGCACCACACACTGCCCCTCTAGTTCCACCCCTGAACCACGCACCTCCTCCGCAGCAGCCTCGGACAGCAGACCCTCACGTTGTGCACAAGTCACGTGAAAGTAGGAGCGGCACATGCCAGCGTCACAGCTGATGCAGACGCCCGTACGGGCGAAGCGGGCGTCCTCGCAGAAACTGCACTCCTGTAACAAGAAGGACCATCAGCGTAAGAATCCCCAGGAACTCTGGGAAGCAACTCGGAGGTCATTCCTGCTTTTGCATGCCCTTTCTGCACCACCAGATTTGGATTATTTCTTGGGGCAGAAAATACAGCAGAAAACCACGGCATTTCGGGGGGGTGGTGAGCAGACTTGAAATTTATCATAAAGGGCTCAACATTTACTGAAACATGAGGTCTGAAAATGTAGCTGCCCCTGCTGAATGTAATTCAGCACTTTTTTGAGTCATTTTAAAGAGCAAAGTCTATAAATGCATAGTCTGAATGACTAATGACCGTAGAAATCATTTGAAGCAATCATTACCAGTTCTCATTTTAATTAAATGGCTTTAAACACCTCTGTGCATAAGTGTCTTTGCACTGATTTAGTGGCTCTAGAATGAACTGAACCGAAACATTTTTTAAAATGGTTCCTTTGCCAAAAAACCTGACATCGGGAAGGGACAAGACCTACAGGTTTTTAGAGGGTTTGTTTTGATCTTTCTGAAATAATCCGTACGGGCTGGATGGTAGCAGTCAAAGGTCTACAATCATTACTCTAACCGCATCAAAGATGGCCGCGCAGTCTGGAAATGAGATCCTACTGACGTGCTCCATTACAGACGAGCTGTAGGAAACCTGACATCTGAACAGCTAGGCACTCATAAGTTCAGACACACGGAGTTTAGGATAGACTCTGCTCTACCTAAATACAATATTATTAATAATTAATAAAATAAACATACATTTGCCCCAAAGACGACAAGTGGAATTACATCGCTATTCATGTGGCGTCTGATGGATGATTAGCGAACTAATCGAAATCACGGGGGGGGGCAGCGACGACAGGTACACTCGCCTTGGCTCCGTACTTCGAGTAGTTCATCTCGGTGAGGGTCACCGGCCGCAGCTTGTCAATATCACCGAATGCCACTCCGGGGACGTACAGGGCACAGACCACATGGACCCACCTACAAGTGCAGAAGCCACAACAAAGGTAGCGGGGTCACATGACAAAGGCAGCAAGGTTCAGACAAGGCACCGGCACACATTCATTTATCAAATTCAACTAGTAAGTCCCTTCAAAACACCCCATTAGCTGTCATAGGCAAAAAAAAATGTCTACGGTGAAGAAAAGCCTGAGTCCAATATGAAGATATCCATCTACTGATAGCCTCTGCTCTGCTGTTTAATTTGCCGTGTTTTTTAAGCTCTAGTGAAGTATCAAATTCGGGTGCAGGCCAGTCAGGGAGAGCTATCTTAGATAACCAAGCTGGAGCCTCCAGGCTCCACACCGCTGCCGGTCAGAGTCTCTGGTTCAGAGAACTCATGGGTCAGACAGACGGTGGTGGTGTGGAGTATGAGCCCCTCAGTCATACAGAATCGACAAATACAGCTGGTAAGGGTTTGCTATGTCTAAGAAAAACAGACACAGATTTGCAGCACCACAAAATGGTGGTCAGAGATGGTGGAGACTAAGCCAGTGAGGAAACACTTAACATCTGTTTCACTGGTGTCCCGCTGGGTTCATCCCTGTGGTTCCATCCAAAGGTCGTCTAGGACTTTACACGGACTTTATTCATAACACAATCTCAGCCAGGGACTGAGGGGCGGCCTGTACTCAGGGAGCGACACTCTGCATCCTTTCGAACAGTGAACCCACCTGCCCGCATCCGTCTCCTTGAAGATTCCATCCTGATTAGGGCAGAGCTCGCAGCTGGGTGTGACCCCGTTCTTGCAGGCATCGCAGAACCACGGCTCCGTGGAGTTCTCGGAGGCGGAGCTCATGATGGAGTCGCTCTCCCCATCCACGCCGTAGCACCCTGAGAAGATGACATCAACGTTACTCCACACCGAGCAAATCTAACCCCCTCCAGACCACTGTTACCAAGATAATCAGCTCTGAATTCCCAAATGTGAAGCTCCATGAACCATCCGACTAGCTGCCAGCATTGCTCAGCGCCTCACCTATTCACAAGGAGTCCTGTCCAAACGCCAGGGACACAGTAAGGTGCAACCAGGATGCCCAAAAACAATGGTGTCATGGGTAATGCTGTCATCTTGCCTTTTACACATCACTTCCTTTTACACATCACTTCAGAATGGCGGTGATAAGGAACGGCACATCATAACTAGCAGAAGACAGACTAATTTAGCGTTCTGCCCCTCAGCCAGCTATAAAATAAAAACGGGATCAAAACCAAATCCTTCTAATTTCCCAAACTCTAATCAGAGTGAGCTCGACACATACAGAATTGCAAGTCCATGCACTCCATAATTAAGTTCAGATAAATACAATCAATATGAAACGTTAACCTTTAGAAATGATTACTCAGACCCGCAAACAAGACATAATTCCTTCTCTCCATCCCCCATCCTAACAAAATGCATGAGAAACCATGCCTTGCCATACCGTGCCATGTACCTTTATTTTGTATTTTGATTAAAACAAAGCCACTGTGTGCTATCAAACGATCAGCCTTTGAAAAGCCTGGCCCATATGTGCAGTGGCCTCTGCTCTCGTTTAGCCTGCTCACGGCTGTACCATTAAGCAAATTACTGCTGTCCTTCCCGAACCAAAGCATGGCACTCCAATCGCTCAGCTCTGGGGCGCTGGCCAATACGAGGCAGGCTGGAGGTAAGCAATGACTGTGGGATAACTTCATAATCCAATGAGCACAGATTATCCATGTTGGGACCAACAGTTGAACATTTTAAGAAAATGGGGGAGGGGGGCAGCGGCAAACGGAGAAAAAGACTTAACTGCAGAGATCCAATCGAGGTGCGGGGCTATCCGTGCTAAAACCAACAGCACATGAGTCAGGTGGTCACAGGAAAAAAACCTGACAACTGCACCTGTTCCACATGATCGTAAGCAAGTGGTACAGACCTCAAGGCCATACATTATTCTGACAGTACAGGGACCGTCTCCCTCTCACACTAATGACCATCTCCTTGTTCCTACAATTACACTTTGTCCTGTCGCTCCCTGAGATTAATGCCATAGGACACTGGGCAGTTCAGGGGGATATTAATCAACCTCATTTTCCCCCACTTAACTTCATTAAAACATGTTAATTTTTAGGGGGAAAAAAAACACTAACATGCTAGTTCCATAACTATGGCACCTCTGCACCTAAGAAACTGAAGGTCACAATCTGAGGGTCAGGGTTGGCACAACATTAGCGTGATGTCTTAAGATTCATTCATCCATGTGACCTCAATTAACGGAAGCATAGAAGCAAAGCACCCTTTCCCAACTTCAGCCTTCAAGGAAGATGCACACAAAACAAAGAAATACAATGGCCTTCGTGTCTTTTCATGACCCGTCACAGCTGCACCTGCTCTCAAAATACAACTGGGAAGTATGTCCATTTCCCAATTATTTTTTATTGATTTATATTTTTAAAAATAAACGATGAATCAGTGGTATAAAAACGACGAAGAAACTGCCATTTGCGACAATCACATTCAGTTTAGTAGAATGGTACCTATTCATCTGAACATGTTCCGGGCTAAACCATTCAAGACGGATGCCTTGAAATTATTAATCGACCAGATGCTAACAGTTCCCAAGCCAAGATAACGGAGGGTGACGATTCATCAGTGCAGATATCGCGGCGGTCCGCGATAGAATAAGACTCTTGCGAGCGGGAGCAATTAGATGTGCGGAAATTGCTCTACCCCGTTTTCGTAACAGATGGGGAGGAAAGGAGAGCCAGATGCGGGCAAGGAGAGGAAGATGAGCTGCAGCTGCCTTCGGCGAGGATGTTCAATACCTCGAGGTTCGATAACCACTCTCCATCTGAAATGTCGCACAGACGCTCTCCCGCCGCTAGGCAAAACGAGCAACCTTTTATCGCCGGCCGATTGCGTTTCACATTCTGAGTTTTAATTTCGCTCCTTCAACCCGACTTAATGAGAAATTAAATTCACCGCTCTCCCCCAGAATCCGGGCTCCCTGATGGAAGTACTCCATAAACCGTTGGACATCTTTCACGATGCACTTTCAGAGCTCTGCACTTAATCCGCTGTATGAATTAGCCATGAATATGCAGACCTCGGGAGCCTGCCAGGGGAAAAGAGAAAAAAGAAATAAAAAATAAAAATAAATGACTGTGGTACTGGCACTACATCACCTCATTAGTCAGAGGTGATTTGGCTCAGGTGATGAGGGGATTTAACATAGTGAATGCTAAGCCTGCTGGAAATCAGTGATGAGCGGCATGGAAATGGACTGAGGCCACACACGCTGAATGAACTGCCATTGTGTGTGTGTGTGTGTGTGTGTGTGTGTGTGTAAAGGTAATGCAAGAATCAAGAATCATTCATAAAACAGTACATAGGGTATAAAAAAACATGGTTAAACTAGGCCTCAAACAAGAGGACTGTAATTCCCAGAGGAAACAATCGCCATACACATGAAAGATCCAAAGGATTCTACATTCAAAGCATTTGTTGCTAAAATAAGGCACAGCTGTAATACATAATCATGTTTACAACACAACCGTATTCATGCACTACAATAGAGAACCTTGAGAGATGAACCTTAACAATGAAACAGCCTGGGAATTATATCAGGGATCTTGGTGCGGCTGCAGGCCACTGCAGCATACAGGCCACCATTTACTTCAAGGAGTAAATGTAGAACAAAGGCTATGACAAATAAATTAGGTACAAACAAAAATCAATTGATCAGAAATGGGGAGAGAGGAGGGTATAATTAGAACTGGAGCCAAGAATGCATTATGGACTGAGAAAAATCAATAACGGCAGTGTGTTAATTGGTATTAGAACAAGTGTGAGCTCATTAAAAATAATACAGCAAGGGGACCTTTGGCACAATACTCCAGGATAGCTATTTAAATAAGAGTGGTCACTTTTAAAGCAAAAATTATCAATTTTTCCTCAGATGCCACCCAGGAAGGACAAATTGAAGGACAACCAAAAGGCTTCTATGGCCCAAAAGAGAGGTGGAAAGTGATTCCGGGTTTGGGGGGACATGCGCGGGGTATGATGTTAGTAAAGTGGTCCCCTGCCCCTCAGCATGGTCCGGTGTAGGTTGGACCATGTGGGAAAAGGCTCATTGGGAAGGAACAGGCCAAGAGGACCCAGGCCGACCAATGCTGACAGGGCAAAGCAGGCATTGCACAGACAGGACGGAAAACAACCGTCACTCCATCAGTCCCTACTTTCAGGATGCTTAGCAACAAAGTATTATACGGTACAGTGCTGCACTACCCACTAAACGAGAAGCAGAAATGTGGTGATACAGCACAGCTCACTATATAAAAACACTTCCATCAGAACAGCAGACAACAGCAACAAATGACAAGAACGTATCCTGTACCGGAAGGTGGGCAGGCACCACACACGGGGGCATGCTGAACCCCGGCCAAATCGCCACCTTCCCCGCTAACGCTAATCAACATTTCAGCGACGTGACAGACCTGCAAACGTGACTGGTCACCCGCACACCCTGTATGCCAGGCACAGAGGTTAATTAGGCATCCTGCCTGCTTCTACATAACCGTAAAGATATACCGTAGGGCTGCGAAGAGAGAGAGGGCAGGTGGAATGAGTGCCACTGCAAGAAAGCCAGTTACAGGGTACCTCATTCTTACTGCGGAGGAGGCTGGACCATTAGTATAACTTAGGAAAACCTGATACCCAACTCGAAAAAAAGATTTTCCAAAAAAGACACTCCACAAATCCTAAAACAACTCATTTTGAAAGCACAAAAAAATTCTCCTGTGTTAAAACATTAGATCGGAGCATGTAGAACATCAGGTTCAGAAACTTTTTAAGGCTAGTCCACACACTTTAAATTTCCAGAAACTTTGTGCCTATATTGTAACTCGGAGCATGTGGCTACATGTGACAATCCATCAGTTACCATTCCATCCATCCATCCATCTCCAACCAATAAACCTGAATTCGGTGCTTAATCAGGCCCGGAAAGTGGGGCCTAAAAATGACCTTAGCATATATATTGATGTACATCATACAGGTCTCCTGAGCAAGCAACTGATAAAGAAAGTCACCCATTCCTCCAACCCCGAATCATAACAGAAAGGCAACAGAAGCAAGAAATTCGACACCTAACAAATGAGGAGGACAAAGTTTGTTTCAAATCCGCCACCCGCTGGCTAGGAGGCCACCCGGCAGGCAGGAGACCTGCGCTTGGCTCACAAAGGCTGATACTTTCTGGCACCTGCACACAGAATTAAGCGAAACGTAGCACACGGTGAGAGGGATGGGGAGGGAAAAAAACTGCTGAAAAGCAGCCGCTCCCCATAACAGCGGGCAGCCAGCTGACGACGGAGCGTGACGGCACTTCATAAGGCGAGGCCGTCGGGCGGAATCGAGAGCAGCTGTGGGCACGACAGCCCGGCGTGTCGGCCGGAGGCTTAAGCGCGACACCGAACGCGCCGGTTAACGACTGCCCTCCGGATACTGACGCCCCCACCTCGAATCACGCCCCCGCAGCCGGCAAAACACTAGGCACCCTGAACAGAAATAATCCAACGGTGGCCGAGTCAAACACGCTCGTTCTCAGTCCCCCAGGCTTGTTCGCTCTCGATGATGTCACCGCCCAAAAACAGGCTTCCTTCTCAGGCTGAGTTGTGTTGCTGCCTGCTACCCTCCTGTCTGCGTGACCGCATAGGGGTAACACGGGCATGGCTGACATGGCTGACAAGGCCGCCGCCACCCCCAGGCCTGGCAACGAGGCGCGCAGCTGGCCCTCCTGAGACTGAAAGGTGCACCCAAGGAACAGCTGCCCATTCAGTCAGAGGCCCCACTGGCATGCATCCCCCCCACCACCGAGACTCGTGTACCGGCAGATGAAGGAGAAAACCTGCCCTTCCTGGCACCACAAACACCCCCTACCCACCTGCCACGGTGCTCTCACTGCCAACTGCAGGTTTGAAGCTTATATTTCAATTCCCCTCATGGCTGTGGAAACCTGGTCTCCTAAACCCACAGCACCAAGGCAAATGAAAACAAAAAAAAAAAAATTTAGATACTCATAAACAAATGAAACAAAGGAACATCAAGCAGTCATGGTTTTACGCCGTGCTAGCCTAGTTTAGCCTAGCCTCTCAACTTCCTGTTTCCCTGCAGATTCCCGGAACTAAAAAGACCCTCCTAGTAGTAGGGTTGCAAAGGCACAGAAAATTTCCATAACCTTTCCATTCCATGGGAAGTTAAGCAGGGACATTTTGGAAATATTCCAAGTTGGAAACTTTCCAGGGGAATTAACAGGACTGCATGGGAATTAAATGGGAAAACTCCTAGAATTTTGCAACCCTAGCTACTAATGAGCAAGGCAGTGAGCATCAGGAAAGAGAGCAGCCCAGAATCTACGACATTGACTGACATGCTTGTTCGTGAAGAATCTGTAAGTGGGCCATACACTCAAATCACAGATTCAGCATTGTTCCTGACAGCTCGGGAGGCAAAAAAGGCACATTTAACAGAGGAGGAATCTGCCGCTATTTAAAGCCCCTGGAATCACAAGGATCAGTAAAGAAAGTCTGTATTTCTATATTTCTTTGCCACTGGACAGCAAAGGGCTACAGTGTTTTATGAGGGGATATAAACACTGCAGCTGGGGTGGGGGCTTCATGGCTGCTGCCAGAGAGTGGAGTGGCCTCATGTGATCCCCATTTGCCGTGGCGTCACTGAGCCATACGACGGAAACCACTTAGCCCCCCTTTTCATGGAGATGAAGGGCGGCTCAAAGGAATGAAATATTAAAATGGCAGATAAACAGAGCAGCTGCTACAATCGCGTGCGGCCCCTGGCTGCGGCCCTGCTGTCGGCCAGTAGGTGCGATGGTCACATGTTATGGGGTAAAAATCCGGCAGGGTGTGTATCAAAAGTGTCCCAGGCATTAACTTCGTGTTAAACAGACATTTAAAGCCATCTTCAGTCTCTTTAATGATTGATATTGAAAGTGAGTCTTAGAAGGCTTCTATAACAGAATTAAAAACTGATTCACAGTCACACCCTCCCATCAGAAACTTGGGCCAAACGCGGGTTGTCAGCACTGCAGGATTGCTGAACAGGCCTGAACAGTTCACCTGCCCGCAAGTCACATTTAGCGTGACATCACAGTGTCAGGACGCCCCGTTCGCCTGGAAGGATCTCACATTTAAAAAAGTAATTTGAAAATCAGGGAGGACAGAAAACCAGCGTGCAGCCGGATCAAACACAGTTTACACTGCCCCGGTCCTTTATTCAAAGTAAAGAGCAAAGAACGCGGCTGAAACCATCAAATTAATCACCTAAAATCACCAGCGTGGAGAGGTTCCAGCAGTGAGGCGCTGCCCTATTTCACACCCTCTGCTTCTGTACCAAAACGAGAGAACAAAGCTGGAGGCTTCCTTAGAAGCTTTCCATGGACACGACTCAACCAGGAGTAGAGCTGTAAACCACAACGCCCATCGTAAATGTACATGCCACGTCTGGCAGTGTAGTGCAAGGCTGTGCACCTCACTCATATTAAACCGGCAGTATTTCTTGACTCGAGTTGCATGATGGGCTTCCTGTTTGGAGCCACCCGCTTCCCCACGTACCTTCGTGCACAGTCACTCCACAATTGTCACATTGGATGATCTCGTCGGCATCCTCGCTGTTGTCCCCCAAGCAGACGCAGCAGATCAGGATGTGCTCCATCCTTTGGGAGCTCCAGGTTTGCGTTCTGTCCATTAACAAGGAATCCTAAGGTTTAAAAAAAACAACAAAAAAATAATGGGACTATTTAACAGGTCCCTCAAAATCCCACAGAAATCCTTATCAACAGTTGCATGATTCTAGTATCTGTTATTTTAATCCAGCCGCCATCTGTTTCTAATTTGGTTTGTGAAAGTCTTATTAGTATTTTCTGTTATTGTGGGTATTTTATCAGAAGTCAGGTCTCATATATACAGCTCATGCTGTAACTGATCAAAACCAAGAAGTTTTTTTAAACACGGAGACACTCAGCAGGCTTTATTCCTCTAACACCATCAAATTTAATCACTTTCTGACTCCACCCAGACTTGCTGGGGATCTGAGGTTCACTTAAGGGAGATACAGAAGCCATATCATCCCACCTCGTTGTTCTTGCCCTGGGACAGGCTCAGGCTGTCATTGGTCAGCTCCTCGTCATAGGTGGCGGTGGACTTGGCCGCCTTACGCTTGGACGACTTCTCCTCCTTGTCGCTCCCACTACTGCCATGGTCTTCGCCGTCGTTCTCCTCTTCGAAGTCGTCGTCGTCCTCACTACCGCTGCCGTCATCGTCCTCCTCGCTGCCAGCCTTCTGGGCTGCTGACTTGCCACGCTTCTTGCCCGCCTTCGGCCTCCAGTCGTTGTCATCCTCGCTGTCATAGTCATCCATCTCGTTCAGTTCCTCCATGGTGGTGAAGTCCAGCATGGGCCGGTTGCGCCGCAGGTTCCATTTCTTGGGTTCGGTGGGGTGCTCCTCTGCGGCCCCGCCTCCCTCTGCCGCTCCTGTGCCACCCACGGATGCCTCCCCACTCCCACTAGCCTCCCCATCTGAGGTCCTGTCGCTCCGCTTCTTGACCTTACACACTTCATCCTCTTTAGCTCCACCGTCCAAAAGCTCCTGCTGCTCCTTGTCTTGCTCCCGCTCCTCCGCTGTGCTCCCATTTTCTGCCAAGTCCTTCGCTTCATCATCCTCAATGGCCTCCTCGTCCGCGGAGACGACGGCATCTGAGTCACTGTCAGAACCAGCTGCACTCTCTTTGGATCCATCCTCATCACTGCCATTGCCGCTACCCTCTGAACCTGCCAGGGAGAAGACATGACCGCGTGAGAGAGAAGGCCACCATTTATAGGAAGGAAAGAATTATAATTTTTTTAATGTAACAGCCTAAAGACGACAAATTTACACAAAGAAGTTACATGAAGGTCAAAATTCCAGAACTTCCAAATTCTAAAAACAATCCATTTACTTAGAAGGTCTTTTCCCAACAACATGGTATCTAATGTGTTTGGTCTTCAACAGGGACAATGATAATTCTTAATGGAAATATTATACAAAGCTTTAAGCAATTTTAGCCATCTGTCAGAAACACTGATGTGCATTTTTGCTCCTCCAGAATTCCAGGGCAATTATAGTTCTTCATTTTCATAATGGACGAAATAATAAAAAAAAAAAAACCCATTTCATTTTAAAACTTATAACACAATCCATTCAGACACAGCAAGGAAGGTCTTGATGACCGTTTTTTCTCCACAGCACATGACCGGCTGCGACAGTTGAGCTGCGCTCTCTCCCACCCGGGGGATGCTGAGACTCTCCATAAAAGTCATTAGCCGCCACCAGCCTGTTGGCACCTCTGCGGGTGGACAGGAGACGGGAGCGACAGTGGGTGCCACCATCTGGCCGCTCCAGCCCTGCAAGGAGGCGACTCAGGCCCGGCTTGGCGGTGCAAAGGATGGGTGATGAGGACTTCATCTCTAGCCCAGCACACCTCTCCATCTGGCCGCTGCTGAGGCAGGAGAGGCACGTCGAGCTGTCGCCATACCAATATATACTGGGTGGAGCCACGGTTAAGTTTGGCTGTTCTCACGATTAATGTAAATGCAGTGAAAATGCACTTCATAATGTCAATTCAAACTGAAACCAGTGGTCTTAAGCACAGAACTACAGGCATTCACAGGTCTTCCTGACATGCAGTTTCTTTCTAAACCAAGAACAACGTGCATCCAGCCATCAATCCTCAGTAAGTCAGTACAGGGTCATAGTGAGGCTGGGGTCTATTCCAGGAAGAAAAAGACACAAAGGGCAGGACAAGGAGGGAGCACACCTTGAACATAAATACCAGTCCATCACAAGGCACAGATTCATTTGCACAATCACACTCTAAAGACACCAGACACCATTTTTGGACTACAGGAGGAAACTAAAGGATCTGGAGGAAAACCACAGAAACTTGAGAGGATGCTAACTCGAAGGAATGAAAATTAAGCACACCAGTCTGGACACATAAAGCCACAGTGATAACCATTGAGTCACCATGCCACCCTCAAGAATGTCTTAACCATTTCCTAAAATAAACGTATTAACCATTATCAAAGTAAAATGCGTAGCCTTGGCTGGAGAGTAAGAACCACCTAAATGTTAAAAGGAAGAGTAAATGAGGACCAGCCCAGCAAGTGCAGCAGGTCACCTGAGGCATCTCCCACTTCGAAGTCGCTGTCGTCTGAGCTGTCGTAGTCCAGGGCATCCAGCAGGGAGGCCGCCAGTGGCTTCACCTGCCTCCGCTTTGACGCCCGGTCCACTGGGGAAGGACAACAAAGCACAGTTCCATGGGCTTGAAAAGGCTAAACCAACACATTGCTTCTTTCAGTTGGCTTTAAGTCTTGCCATTCAAAGACCTAAGAAAATGGTCCATTAACCATTTACCAACGATTTCCACAACAAAAGAATTTTTTCCATGGCTTCCAGCTTTCTATCACAGCAAATACATTTCACTTTGACCGAGACACTTTTCCGTAATATTTGTTTTCTTCATTGCTTAAACCAAACACATTATTGTTCACAATCTGGATCCGAGGTTTGGACAAAAGTATGTAAAATAATTAGTTTTCTGCCAATAAACAAGGCAAGAGAAAATAGATCAAAGACAAAAACATTCTTGTGCATATAAAGATGTTTGGGTGTGTTCATACCTTTTTAAAAAACCTTCCGCAAAATAGGTTTTCATGAATGGGCATATGTAGATTGTTTATTACAGTGTTTCTCAATCCAGTCCTCGGGGACCCCCACACAGTCCACGTTTTTGCTCCCTCCTAACTCGCAGGGAACTGGGAAAGAGCAAAAACGTGGACCGTTGGAGGGTCCCCAAGAACTGATTTGAGAAACACTGGTATCGTAAACTACTATCACCATAACATGTCAATAGCTGTTATATCTAAAACTCACTCTTTTAGGCACGTTTTGAATTGATCAGCTAGATGAAACCCCCTGATGCAGGCGTAGTATGAGATGCATAACACCAACAATTTTGGATGTTATCGATAAAAGATTAGAGCCAGGAAACAATTACAGCAAGACATGATTGTGGGTGGCAAATGAGGAAATTCTCTTCTCTGACAGGGACCCTATGAGCAGACAACACAGACTGAGCATGGAGCGGAGCTCCACAGCCAACAGCAGGCAGGTGTGTGCAATGCTAAACAGAAGTAACAACACACCCATGTCCAGTTTTATGCCCATGTTGCTTTACTAATGTTAGCAGGTGTTACCATGAAATTGGGTCATAAAATAACTAAGAGTGTAAGAACTGTAGTCTATATTTCTGTGCATAAAGCTAAAATAATTCCTAGAGACAATTACATTTGCAGGGATGTCTAAAGTTCCACCATGATGATAAAAAGGCTGAAGCTTGTGGAATGGTTAATTTTTCTCCTAATGTACCAGCAACAGTCCTTCATGATCAGCACTAAACGCATGCTGTCAAAACCGACTAATTTTTGAAGTCTGACGTGTTAAATTCATTATGTCAATACTAACTCAGTTTAATGGCCTCTTACAGAAATACATCAAAAGGAACTAAACTTGCAAGCCCTTTCCCCCAATGTTCACCTCCTCACAAAAATTCATAGACTAATACATGCAAATGTTGCAGCATTAGTAGGTAATCACGACGAAGAAAGCCTTATAATACCCCCTCCCTAAAAGATTACTGCATTTAAGCAACCCCAAATTATCCTTCACGACCTTTTTCTCCATTTCTCCACCTTAACACTTAAAATAACACGACTTACTATTATTTTAAATGGCACCTCGAAGGACTGTTTGACACTGAAAATGTTACCTTGTTTTAACGCGGTACGTCGCAAATGAATGAACGTATTACTCTAAATAAATGACATCGCGTCTTACGTTCACGCTGAATTATCATGTTTGTACGCTACAGTTTAACCAGTCACAGAGTAACACTATTCCAACATTTCCTCAACCACGTTATAAGGTATCTAAAGACATATTTATAGCAGCAATACATATCAGCGACGGACCAATATATCGTTGAAACATCACCGTTAGCTAGACAGTATTTCAATGAAAGTGTTCTTTAATTAAACCGAACCTCAAATAAGCCACATTATAATGGTATTTGCTGAAAGCGAAGGCAGGTTAATAAATATTACAACAGGAACCGCTCAATTTAAAAAGTATGTGTATCTTTTTCAGCGGAAAAAGCAGCAGGCGGCCTAGCTAGCTAGCTAACCGCTACTCATAGAGTCAGGCAGCCTTCTGGCCGCTCGTAACGACTCCCATGACATCGAGACAGGTATTTAGTCTTCGGTTTCTATGTTTCGAAATTTTGTCACACGACGGGGGTAAAATCAGGAAAACAAGCACTCACTTTATCACAGTTCACGTTTTTACTCGAAGGAACAAATTGCACAAAGAAAGCCTCTTCCAATCGGCTACCCGCACTACGTCTATAACACGCGCCAGTGACGCTCGCGCAGGCGTCAGTCTTGAAAACCATGGCAACAACACGCCGCTGTGCTTCCTCGCGAACCAGACGTCTGGGGAACGAATTGTCCCTTGTTATAAAACTGATATAGCTTTTCTTTTGTTACAGATAATACTACTTAATAATGCTATTTAAATAACAAAAAAAAATCCGAACGAACGTGAAAATTGCTTGATTAAATGTGCAATAAATCAAACAGGCATATTTTAATACTTTGGTAGCATCCAACCATCCGTCGTCCTACACCTTCTCCAGTACAGGGTTGTGGGGTGGGTGGGCTGAAGCCGATCCCATCAAGGGTAGAGTACAGAGTAGGGGGACGCAGTGCATAAGATGCCAGTCCCTCAGAAGATTTATACACTTGCTCATCATGTCTGAATGTTTTGGTACTAAGGGACGAAACTGGAGTACCCAAAGGAGACTCACAAGAACGAAGTGAGAGCCACATGTGCAATGTAGAGGTGGGATTCGCAAGAGGAACCAGTACGTGTAGTATTTTAATAAAGTGATTATTGTTGGTGTAAATTATAATAACAATAATATGGGTAATGCATGCTAATCCCTAATTGTTGCTGATGCATGCTTTCTTCATTTTAAATAATTAATTCATTCATTTTTCGGCAAATATATACAGCCTTGAAATTCCTGCTAGAGAGAATCCAAAGATAGTTAATCTTTGCCTGTAATGAATAAGGATTTCTCTCTTGTGACATCTTTCTGCAAGTCAGTTTGAACATCAAAAAGTCCAGAATCAAAGTGAGATCAAGTGAAAGCCCAACTGAGTCCTGGAAGCTCTGAACCACCAAAATCTGAATGGCACAGTCAGCTTCCTCTAAAAAAATATAAAGATTGATGAAAATGGTATCATAAATTTAGGTTCCGACTCCAAATGAAAAATTTGGTTTATTTTCTGAAATAACTAAATGGGCGAATAATCTGTTCTGGAGACTGTGGAAATCCTTAATTTTTCCCTTTCTTCATTAGTAATTTGCAAAAATGTGGTGTAGTGTCAGCCTAAGACACAACCCTGAGAATTGTTTTGCTAAAAATGAGCAAAAGAACCACGTTTGGGACTTTGGTAGGTGTGGCTTTTTGAAGACAGGCATGTTGGCATCCAACCCAAGGTCTGACATTTCAAATTCGACTGCAAGGTTTGGTGAAGCAGCTCAGGGATTTACGGATCCTCGTTTTGATTTCCAAGACACAGGCTTGGGGAGTTCTGACGGTACCATGGTTACCAGCTTCCTTTGTTCCCACTGTATGACATCCTGCTGCCACTGTGGGTGCTGAGAGTCAGTAGGGCTGGGCTCTGAGTGTCTTATCTTGTTCACTTCTCCACTTCATCTTGATAAGTGCCTTCCTCGCTGCCAGACAAAAGTGCAGTGTACAGAAACATCTTCTGGGCTGTACTTTTCAATAAAGAATAATATTAGAATGATTTTTTTCCCACATACTAGTTCAGTACATAGCAGTATGGTCTCGCGTATCTAGGGCTGGTGGTTTGAATCCTGTGTGTGTTGAGACTGCATGTCCTCTCCACATTTTGTGCATTTCCTGCACTGCATTGATTGTTATCTGTAAATTATACGTATTGCATCTGATATTGCATGTTAGTGGGGTGGTGCAGTGGCTAACACTGTTCCCTTACACCTCTTGGACCAGGGTTTGAGTCTCCACGTTGGCTCCACGTGTGTCGAGTTTGCGTGTTCTCCTTGTGTCCTTGTGGGGTTTCCTCTGGGTACTCCCTCTCCCCCCCCCACCCCCCACGGTCCAAAAGCATGCTGAGTTTAATCGGAGTTACCAAATTACCCGTGTGTGCGTGAATGGTGTGTGAGTGTGCCCTGTGATGAGTTGGCACCCCATCCTGGATTGTTCCATGCCTTGCGGGATCGGCTCTGGACCCCCTACAACCCAAAATAGAACAGCCGGTTACAAAAAATGAATGGATGTGCATGTGAGTGTGTGTCCTCCAAATGGCTGGCACTCTGTTCATTCTGGCACTGTTCTTGTGTGAAAATCAGAGTTCTATAATTGATATCAATGATGAACTGGTGTGATCAGCCCGGTATGATGGGGCATGGCTACGGACAGTCTGGGGTGGTGTTACTTTTTATCTTCAACAAAACCAGATTTAATAAACGAAACCAGAGGATAAAACTCTCTTTATCAGACCGCAGTAAAAATCTTTAAGAATGACGACGATTTGAAAAATAAATCAAACAAATACACAGTTTAGTGAGGGACCTGGCTAGAGAAAATGCATAGAGGAATTAGAGCAGTTTCAGGTAGGGGTAAACAGGAGAAGGGGTGGTTTTAGGGGAAGGGGGAAATCCTGTCCATGACTCAGAGCTCAGGATTTAAAAGTATAAAATTCTGTCCATCTATTCCATTCAAAACCATTTGTTCCATGCCCATTACAGCTCTGAATTTTGGTGAAAAGTTGGCTCTAATATAAGCCAGCTAACATAGTTAGTTATTAACATTAGCCAGCTAATGTAGTTAGCTATCTGTCACTAGACTGATCTGCATTATAGCAAACGATGGTGATCTCAAGCTGTATACGGATTACCTATAACATAATTAAATAGTTCGGTACTTAGGTTAATCAGGTTAACTATAATGTCAATAAAAGTTTTAGCTCTCATGTCCTAATAAGTGTTTAAAAAAAACGGAGAGATCAGGAAACGTAGTCGTGGTGATTGTATGTGGGTATGTGAGTGTGCATGTGTGTATTTGGTGAGAATCAAAATAAGACGGTTTACAAGTAGCCCTACAGAGGTAAGGAGGATGATGGGGCGAGGGGCCGGGGGACTGCTGAGGATTGTATTTGAGCATCCCAATGCTCAAACTCATTGAAAGTATGTGATAGTAATCTTCACCTATGCCATGACCCCGCCATTCAAAAGGGAATGTAACCTATTGCCAGCAGGACAGGTTTGGGGCCACAGAAAAAATATCCAGAGCTTTAGCCCCTGAACTATAAGGAGAATGTTGGTATTGTGGAAGATGTGTCTAAACCAACAGATCCAAATCAGAATCCAAGATTGTCAACAGATGAAAGAAGGGAAGTCCAAAAAATCCTCAGAAAAAAGACAAAACAGAGGAAACAGAGGATTTAAAACTAGGAACTTTGTAGGACATGGTCCTGTACGTCAACCCTCCGTATTTGGAGCATATACTAGGCACTGTTTACAATGGCTTTTAAAATGCGTCTTGCATTTTTAATTGCATCACCCTATACATCTGTGGCTCTCATGGATCTCAAAGGGAGCTTTTCCACCGCAACAGGTACCGTACTTTTGGTACGTCAAGAAAGTACCAAAACTATAGTACAGTGGCTTGCAGAAGTATTCAAACTCCTTGAAAGTAATGACGATTGTCTGGAGTATAAAATATTATATAAAATATATTAAAAATTTTCAAACTGCATTTATGTTGAGAACGGTTTTGCTTCATTATATTTTCAAATGCAAAAATAGGTCAGTTGTCTACTAACATGAAAAAAATAAAAACCTGCTTTGTGCTGTTTGCATAAGTATTCAACGCCCTGTGCTTTGGAAGCTCCAGGTCTACACAACTGACAAAGTAATCACAAACGACATAAAGTTGACAGTTATTAGCCCTGATCTTAACCCTATTGAGAATCTGCGGCGCTATTTGAAAGCTGCTGTCCAGAGGCGCCGTCCCACCAACCTAGAGGATCTCTGTAAGTTCTGCCAAGAAGAATGGGGAAGAATCACTCCTGCATAATGTGCAAAAGTGATACATACTTACCCCAAAAGCATTAAGGCTGTTATTGCTGCAAAAGGGTTCTCAACAAAATATTAATGTGTAGGGGTTGAATACTTAAGCAAAAACTAAATGCTGAGTTTTTCTTCTTCAGTTAAATATCCACTGAAAAAGGGTCATTCTGAATTACGAAATGAATTATTACAGTATATGAGTTCACAATAAAAATACTGAACGGACAAATCTTTTGTCATGTAGAAAATTAAGGTGACTTTTAAGGGGGTTGAATTCTTTTGCAAGCCACTGTAGAATATTGTTCAGATGCCTGATTGTTGTTGTTCAGCAATGTAGCAGGGATTGCAGCAGGACAATTACTCTACACAAGTTGAACCACATCAGTCTGACTGTTCGACATGGCCTTTCCAGGTGGCAGATGACAGCAGGAATGAAACAGAACCATATTCAATGCGAGTTCCAGTACTACCAAAAGCAACGGTCACTGGTGGTAGAAAACGAGTTCTCTTGGCTTGTTTTCACTCCAAGGTGTGTTCCAGTTGTCCTCTGTTGACTTTGCCAGTTTCACAAACAGGCGATGATTAATATAAATGAGGCTGGATTGATCCCGATACACAGTGAAGGGGAAGACTGATGGGGAAGGCAAGCAGAAGAGATGATTATGATTGTCCTTGCACGATGACAAATGGCACCGTATTGTACTGGAGTGGCAAGCTTTTTTCGTCGCTCCACATCGAAAACCCCACGCAGATATCACCATCAGCATCGTAACCACTGGGTTTTCTTTCCCATTATTGCCGTTCTTTTCGCAGTTTTAAATAGTATGATAGGACAGTTTTAAGGGGGTGGAGTTTTACTTCCTCCATGATTCATTTTGAAGCAAGATTTAGTACGGAAGGTGGCATTAAGTGCCATATTGCATATATGCAGTAATAGATAGTTTTTCCAGATGATTTTTGCATAGTAAAAACAACAGTGTATATTTATATTTAATTCTATACAAAACCAAGGGACGTTGGAGGGGTATGGATACCCTGGTAGGTTCTGGGGGCCCAGCACTTGACTGAGGCCCTTGAAAACCTAAAATTATATGTAACATTGGGTGGTGGGGGCAAGGTAAAATTTTGTCAGGGGGCCCAGAATTTCTAGGTATCCTGGGAACAGGGGCAGGTGACAGTATGTACAGGATGCCAGTTTATGGCACAGATTATGGGGCACACATTCACACTATGGGCATTTTACACTGCATTCATTTGAGCTGCAGGTGAAAATCCTTGTGAAAAGTGGGAAACATGCAAAAAGAGGTTAGGGGCAGAGAAAAAACACAGTGTGTGAGGTCACAGAGCTACCAAGTACCCACTGTGCCCCCCTTTATACAGAATACAATTATAAATCAGACTGACACTTGGAATCTGCATTAAATTACAATTTGTGTCCATTCTGTGGCCAATCAGCATGACCATTGTGGGGATACATGCTAATTAAGGTTAAGATTGATGAGGTAATGATAAGATATGGATGAGGTAATGATAACCTATGTGGGAGTCTGAGCATTTCTGTATCATGTAACGT